>JAGVSP010003195.1:0-60579 GCA_022494985.1 Micrasema minimum | reverse complement strand
TTATTAATCTAACTCCCGACCGGATTTTTTTCATTTAAATAGCTTGTAATAATTGTTTACGTATAGTTACAGAAGCCTTGTAATATTAAGAATTTTCTTCATCTTTTTTTAGATTTACATAAAAATATTCATTACAACCCATTTGAGAATTGAATCCAATATTTCTGTACATACATTTTCGCTAGTAAAGATATTTTATTCGGGATACAAACAGATGTACAGGTAAAACATAATATAATTAAAACTAATAATTAACAATAACATGCCTGCCATCCAATTATATGTATCCGCAGGTAGCTTTAAACAGTTAAAAGAATCTACTTATAATGTAAATAAATATTTGTCATCTTAAGTCTGTAAGTTTTTAAGTTCCTTTATATATTTGTTATATGGGGTATTAAACATATCTAAGCTATTAAATTTATCATCAAACGCCTTACAAATTCGAGGAATCGTAGAATTATTTCTGTGATTTGTTTTAACTTTAGGTATGTGAAAAAGTTTAGGCAGTCTAGTTGGTCTGGAAGGGACACGAAAAGAGAGTAGATTAATTAATTCTGGTGAGTCAAATTTGTTATTTACAATTTTATAAAGCAGCAGTATTCGTATATGATATAACTAATAAGATTGGATGGCAATCTTTATGTTAATTTTATTTATATACCAAACACTTTATTTTTAGTAATTCTGTGCAATGTAGTAGCCCAGATGTGCGGATGTAGATCTACGCCGATAAAGAATGCTCCGTTGATTATAATAAAGAAATACAGAAGGAAGTTAATAATCGATTTATTTAAACAGGGAAACTATACTAACACTTAATATTAAAACGATAATTACAATGAATGATTTTAGCGATAGAAGTTAAAGTGCACTAAGAATGATCTTCACCAGTCAGATGCCGAATTAATACAAATCCTATGGTCTGGTGAGAAAATGCAGAAAGCTTCGAAAGAACTATCTAGAAGGATTTGAATTTGTTTTTATTATTCTAATATTTAAAGTAGGCAAGTACTTATAATAAGTACTTGCTTTTAGGGTGCTTATCTGGAACGCCACAATTCTAGTATGTCGCACAAATATTTATAAGCAGCAACTAAACCTGTGCATATTTTATTCATTTTTTATCCCTAGTACCTTGATTTCCCTCCATATATCCCCTCCCTTCTAAATCCTCTCCACTCATACTTCCAAAAACTCCTTTCCATATCCCCACTTCCATAGACTAATATTTTCAAGTATTTTTTGTTGTTGTTTTTAAACATCATTGTTGTACAAGTGCTATTTGCCCACTCAACTGAACTGCAAATAGAATTCGAGTTGTCAGACCACTCTGTTTCTGGTTGGTTGGAAGATATTGCTCTATAGCTGTAAACCCGCCAGTGTACGCTATTGTACAAGAAGTCAACAAAAAAAATAAACAAAACAAATTTACCAAATTCAAAATATTTAAAAATATATATTTTTATTAACTTCTTGTACAATAGCGTACACTGGCGGGTTTATTGCTAAGAAGCAATATCTTCCAACCAACCAGAAACAGAGTGGTGTTAGTGGGTCAAGTCAACTCGAAATAGCACAGTCGCGTAATTTTTGGATGTCAATTTAATGTGAAACACATAAAACTATACACTTTACTCCGAGTTTACATAACTTTCTAAAGTTTGATCAAACTAATAATTTGATAAACTCTGAGAAAAGTACTTAAAAATTAACGTGTTTCAACTATAATTTTGGCGGCTAAACGACAGTTACATATTCGTCGTATAAATGTATCGTGTGGGTTTGACATTATAAATTTATTTTATAAAGCCCAAACTACGACGCATTCATCATTGTTCAAACATTTTTTCCATAACTGGTATCGATTATCTTAGATTTATGTACAAATTAGCATAGTCTTAAGAAAAATATTTGTTTGGGTTAAGGCTTAAAGTTTAAAATACAATATTTCAAAGAAAAGCAGATTAAAGAGCGTTTTATTTAATGTGAAAAATAAGCAAATTTGCTCCAAATAGTGGCCGTTTGGCAATACACCAGACCACTTTGGCCAAAGTTGAGAGAGGATTTTTAACAAACCGCAGGTCAAACCAAACGAGTGGTTTCTCTGCAATTCTGTGTGTACCTAATGTACGTTATATGCAAATTTTCCCGTATACAACTTGATTTCTACCAAATTCCAACTGTGGTCAAACCGTTCCTATTTGCCCGTTTATTTGCGTATACCTATACAGGGCGTCCCAAACTTATGAGACATGAAGGGGAAGTACCTTAAATATCGTAGATAGTGTATTTTGCTGAAAAGAAGACTTTATGTTACTTTTTTTAAAGTTAGTTATTCTGCATTCATAGATTTTCTAAAAATGACTTGCTTCGTCTGGGAATCGAACCGACTTAAATGTCAAAAAAAAATCAACCTACTTTTATGATGCCAATCGAAAGAATAGTTAAAAAATAATAACTTTGCTTAAGTAACATACTATTTTAAAAAAAAGGAACAACATGAAATGAATCATTTTAATCAAATTAAAAACATACATGAAAGTGCCGTAGTCAATTAAGTAAGTATTTTTGTAAATTAATGAATTAAATGCTCAAAATGTGATCCCTCTTGTCTTACGCAAATCGCCTGACTCAATCATTTTACGTTGTTCCTTTCTTTTAAAATAACTATGTTACTTAAGCAAAGTTATTATTTTTTAGCTATTCTTTCGATTGGCATCATAAAAGTAGGGTGATTTTTTTTTTTTACATTTAAGTCGGTTCGATTCCCAGACGAAGCAAGTAATTTTTAGAAAATGTATGAATGCAGAATTACTAACTTTTAAAAGTAACATAAAGTCTTCTTTCAGCAAAATACACTATCTACGATATTTAAGGTACTTCCCCTTCATGTCCCATAAGTTTGGGACGCCCTGTATATACATGTGTCTCAAACTGTACGTAGGAACAACCCAAGGCACTGCAATAATTTACTTACTGTTTGTGACTAGGTTGTAAAAAATATCTAATTTACTTTTAGAGTTACAATAGCTTAAAGTATATCAGATTCCTGTTCATTTGAGCTAATTAAAAATAAGCAAGTGTTATTTTGCTTACTATGATAATTTCCTTGATGAACCAATGCAGTGCCCTATGCACCATTGAGTGCGGATTAGGGGGAGTAGTGAGCATGATAATATCTACTCCTGTAAACACAAACTCCAAAGTAAACCATTAGACTATTATTACATCACATATGAATAAAATATTATGATATGAAAAACCACACAGATGTAAATATTCAACAGAACAAAATAATCTTATTGGAAATAGGAAATATTGGAAAGCTATATTCCAATAAAATTCTCTTTTAAAAACGTAAAAAAATTGTTTTGATTAAATTCTTTCAGAGTTGGCAAACAAGCAATGTTTATATACGTGATCATATTTATAAAGTAGATATCTTTTTTGTAAATTAATTAATTTTGTTAAGTTTAATTGGCTTAAGTATTTTTTTCGTCATAATGAAAACGTAATAGAATTCTGATTTCTTAGAAACGAAAACGGAAATTTACAAAAAGCTGTTTACAGTTGCTCAACTTAGGAAGTTATTTATTCAGCAAACGGAACAACATGCTTAAATATTATCGACTATGCAAAGGAAAATGATACCCAGCGACGTAATATTATGTTTGTTTCTAGGTATAAATTTTCTTTTGTACATATTATGTCGCTTGGTAACTTTTTCCTTTCAGCGTTATGTACATATTTAGTTTTCAATAAAACATCGTTTTGTTGTTCGCATTAGACGAACTTTTTAAATGATTACATAAAATAATCGTTTATTTGGTATTAAAACCTTGCCTATGGCTATAGATGTATTTATTTATTTATTGCTTTTACATGATTTAAAAAACATAGTAATAAAGTTTTAATATGATGATATGAAGATTGCTTTAGAAAGTTTTTAATTTATTTATTTCATGAAAAAATTTTGTTTACAAAAAAAAATACATATCCCAAATACACATTTACATATTTTAAAGAAAATAAAGAAAAATCCCACAAAGGCATAACCTGTTCGTGGGTATAATGTCGATGTGAATTTTTTTACACTCTTTCAAGCAACAATTTAAAATTTAATACACGAAAGATGAAGTATATAATATGCCATGACCTTTTATATTACAATCAAATTAATCACCCATTCATTTATTTCCAATAAGCAATTCTCTTTACTGGTTTGAAAGTTAATCCAGTTTAGAGCGAATTTGTAAATAAATACAAAGTTTTGTATTCGTTTGCGATGCAAATGGCGGAATTTCCCGCGCAAATTACCGCATTAAAACCAGCCACAGAATTGTAAGAAATGGTTTCGTTAATTCCAGCATTGTGTATTATCAGAGAGATCTCGCTGGGGAGATGGAATGGCGATGGATTTTAAACAGAAGTTTTATAACGATTCAGAACTTTATCGCTGGAAATTCGACGGATGAAAGATACATAAGAGCCGTAATAAATATTCATAATATGTTCCTAAAGGACACTACTTGCAAATGGCAGCCATCATGATGACATGTAGTGACAATACGCTTAACTTACAATTCGAATGTTTCGCAATCGATTTTCGATGAGATTGAAAAACGGTATCTCTAAATTTGTTTAATTTTTTAATAAATATATCCGTAATATAATATCAATATATACTAATTTAAGTGCAATATATTTTGATTTTTAATTGATTGGCGACCTTCGTAGCGTAATGTCTAAAACGCTGGACTCGAGATACGGAGGCTCCGGGTTCGATTTCCGGTGAGAACTCAAAAATTAAATGTGATTTTTCTCAAGCCTGGGTGTTTGTGACGTTTTTCCCCTCCGTAATAGGGCCTCCTGGCCTGTTGAGGTGGTTTAATACATACATAAGTAAAAAAAGATCAAGTTCAGAACTTGATTTAAAAATGCAGTTCAAAATTATATTTCTAGTATTGTAGGACGTATATATTATGTAATGTTAATAATTAAAAGTTTCTCACTAATCATATAACATTTTGTAATAAAAAAAGATAATAATCTTAAAATGCTCCTCCGTCTAACCACGAGTTCTTCTCTTTTAGGTAGAGTAAGCTTATTATTATATATTATGTTATTTATTTCACTCTATTGATAACTGATACAAAATACAATGAAACCCCCACCCTTTCCCTAGACTGCTTTAAAGACTGTTGAGTCTTTTTTCAGTCCAGCCAACTCTACCGATTTTTTCAACAAGCTTAACCGCGATTTTAAGATTGTTAGTGTGATAAAAATACGGATGAATTTACGTTATGTACGCGAACAAATGCTTTTATTGCCCCTTCCACTGTCTCGGCTTATGTATTATAATTGTCATTGTTTCCATCACCCAAACCATCCATAGTAGGCCTAAATTAACAGTGGTAGGGTATGTTAGTTTCCACCCCGATCATTATTTATTACTGATGTAAAATGTATGATGTGTTTATTTCCTAAATAAACTTATGAATATGAAAAAAATATGTTGATTGAAGAGATAAAAATTGCAGAATCAGGCCAGCCGAAGAGAGGTACGGTAATATTTTGTATTTTCAATTGTATCGAAAAAGATAAAGCCTTATTGAGAAAAAAACGTATTTGAAAAAGATACATACTGTCAAAAAAGCAATCTCAGTAAGTCAAGCGTGTTATTGTTACCTTCCATAATATTCTCTTCACAGATTATATATACGGTTCTCTTGCACATATCCTGTTAAGGGAAAAAGTATAAAAATCTAGAGCGTAAATCACTACAAATTGCCAGGATCTAGTTCTGTGTACCTGTGTAGTATAAATTTGTGGTCCTGGAGTTAGCGGCTTACTTATCACCAGGATTGATGACACCTCTAGGCGTCCTTTAGAAAGGATAAAAAATATGACGAGATTTTGTTGTACATCAAAATTGCAATAATAAACCCGTTTCAGGCATTAAAAACATTTGGAGGCAGTTATTTATTTATATTTTAATGTTGTGCACACAGTGCTATGTTTGGTACAATGAGCTAAGAATTTTCAATTTTGTAATATTTACTACATAACACCAATTACGTGGACAACACAACACAATGTTCTGAAGACGTGAAGTGAGCAAACAATAGTATACAAAGTGGTTAGGTTATGTCATGTGTATGATGTGTTGTGGTATGTGTGTGGAGTGTGGTGTATGTGTTGGGAAATCTGAATATTTAAACGCAGGAGACGATAAGTAAAGAGAAAAAGATAGATAATTTTTTTAAATTACGGCCACCATTAGGTCCTTGAAAAACATTTTTTTAAATAATAAAATTATTGTATTATGTTTTCCAAATCTACATTTAAAATATTATATTTAAAGCTTATTAATATATAGAAATGAATATTTTTATGCTAGCCGTTTTATTTTTCAAATAGGTCAAACGTCTTGGGTTGATGTTTTGACTGACGTCATCCCTGAAATATTTATCAGTAGGAAAACATGAATAAATAATACGCAAGTATCTGGACTCCATTTTGCTAATGGACGCTGGGGGTGCTTAGCATGAATAAGCATCGAGATCGAATTCATCACGTTGTAAGGAAAATCATTGCCAGCGAAGAAATTAATGTATGGTAAGGTAACGATTATTCATACAAAGTGATGAATTCGATCGAGATGTTTGTTTATGGTAAGCACTCTGATAGGATTCACAAAGTAACTTGTTGATATAGGGTTGTCTGTAAGGTTCGATAATTATACAGAAAAGGGATGTAAAAAAATATTTTAGTTATGCTCTTCTTATAAATAAATGTCAGATCAATTAAATTTTTTCCTATTGTTTAAAATATAATTTATGCAAATAGAACCCTTCTTTTGATTAACGTAAAGTAAAACAGATTAATGAAGATAAATCAAGGACACGATTCTTTATTACAGCGAAAACTTTCGTCTTGAATAATTATGTTCTCAAGACATTTTACTTGGTAACCGGATATTTGGCAAATTTACAAGAAAGGGTTCGATGAATTATAAATTTTCAATAACGGTCTTAACAAATTAGTGGACTTCTTAAAATGGTTAAAGAACAGTTTCCCGTGGGATGAACAAATTAACTAATCTTACCACGAAACCCGAGTTGTAGGTTTCCTAGAAAACTTTATAATTGAACTTGTGGCCATTTTGAAAGTTAATTATTCGACGTAAATCATTATTCTAAGCATTCAGAAAACAGAACTCAAATTTTTGAACTTAAAAGCTAATCATTATGAAATATGAAGGTGTTACAACGAGTTATAGAAAAGCAGGCAAGCTGAAGCTACGTCGCTTATTTTACGTAGAAATATAAATTATTATACAAATACCCATAAGTTTTGGTTACGCGAATGACAAATCAATTATAATTTTTAACATCTGAGATAGAAGGAATTATTTTAAAAAAATGTAATCGTATTAGTTTTTAAATTTAGTCTAATCTAATTATTACTAAACACAATAATATCTTAGGTATTGAATCCGCCAACATGAGAACTCTCTGGTAACTTCGTCCGAACGAGGATCAGAAAATGGAAAAAGGACTTACCAGAGCTGGACTCAACAAGGGCGGGAAATGACGATGAAGGACCACCAGGAAGGGCGAAGTATCCTGGAATACTCTGGAAACACCACGTCGAACAATCGCGGCGGGACACAAACCGAGGGGGCACAGCACACTTTTACTCACTTTCACCGAGGCGGGTTTTTGGGAATTGGTTTCTGGAAGCTTGGAGATGGAGCGAGTATGACGAGGGTATTTTGATGGAGATGAACGAGGTAAGATTTTACAGGAAGAACGGATGATGACGAGTTCGAGGTAATGTTGCTGCGCTGAGCGAATATTCGAGACTTAATTAGAGTTGGAAAACAGGTGAGAAATCGGAATGGAATAGATGAAAGTAGGGAATAAATTTCGGAAGGAATTCAAACTACCTATCACCAGAGAATATCAATAATGGCCAAACCAGATATAAATATGATAAGAATTATAAACGGACGCTTTCTGCTATTATTAAAAAAATGCAAGGTTATTAAAATCTATACTGTATGGAAAATATAAATATGCAATTGACATATCGTCATAGTAGAATTACTTTGGACCAAGTCACCACACAAGTGCAAAGGAAAATGTTACCAAGCGACATAATAATATCTTGTAGCTTAGAAACATTTTCCCTTCCGCTTGTATGGTGACTTAGTTTAAACCAATTGTAGATAATTATGTGTTACAAGTAACATTATGCATTATGTATAAAAAATAAATATAAATTGTTAAATATAAATTATGCTTGAAGGCCTATTACCAGATAGGTGACTATTTTGAAGATCAAAACCCTTGGACGTGTTAATTTATATTTGTATAGTTTTGTAATGTTATTTTTATTATATTTTGTGATATTTTTTGTATATTGTAATCTTTTGTTTTTAAAATAATGACGTCAAAAAGTGATTTGTATCCTACTTTGAAAAAATTTTAATAAATAAATACAAGAAATAAACGTTTAATTATTCCTAGAATATGTTTAAAGCGATATTTTACCCTAACTATCCCCCTGATACGTTAAACTACTGCCTACCTTAATCAATCCTTTGAGAAGGGTTGTTTTATTTCAAATTAACGCTTCTGATAAAACAGTTTGTATAAATTAGATATTTATAAAATATATAACTTTATGATACTCGTGCTAATAGTTTGTGAATATTGTAATTACACCGTGTACCCAAATAATCTAATGATTCAAATTAGGAACTAAAAATTTTAGCGCAAAAAAATTGAAGCAGCAGATTTTTTTTAAATCCGACAATATAATATCTAAAAGACAAGATAAAAAACATCTGTATATCTGTAATATATCTATATCTCTTTTTATAATATTCCAATAATGCCAAATGACTTCAGTCAGATAAAAAATTACATAAAATGTTTGTGTTTAAAAATACCTACATGGGTAAGTATTGAGATGACATCGGATTGATTGTTTTTATAATCACCTTTGTTTTCAAGAAGGTACATGATTACTATGAATATAATTTAACACTTGTTGCGAAAAAATTGTAATGATCTTTGCATATCTTGCTAAAATTTCTTGCTAAAACACAGATACAAAGGCTTTATATCATTAAATTAATGTCATGATAAATAATAATAAACTCCAGTATAAAATATCTGGGGTCTTTTTAAATCTTTGACTTGAAAAGTCTTCAAAGAAAGTCAATCTCCCTAAATATGGTCCCATCAATTTAGAAAAGATGAACTGATCCTGGAGCACCGACTTACTCGTATTTGTCAAGTTATTACAATCTTGGTAAACATAATACAGAACGACTGCGAATTGTTAGAAAAATCCCGTGTAAATTTAAACGAAGAGCGTACTTTGAATGGATGTTACGAGGAAAATGTTTACCCTGCTTACAATACGAAGGGTGAGTTTCATCTTGGTACTAGTAAATTTGTACTTTTTACGTGAGTATTCATACTGCGTTTGGACGATTTTTTTGTCGGCACACTTAATTTTCATAACTAAAATGATCAGTTAGCATACTGTAAGAATATACATATATTTTCTAAAAAAATACATTTCTAAACACGGGTTTATGTTTTGTTGTAAAAGGTTTTTTTCTCCTCCTACTTCAAAATTATTATCAATCTATCGATGTTTTTTTGAGGTAGGTATTTGCGTTATTCAACTTCTAAGCTTTGAAGATCAAGTTTCTGATAACGGTATTAAACATTACTATTACTACTACTAAATTACCTTATCCACACCCAATAGTGCATAAGTTACTGCATTGGTACAACAAAGTATCATTGATTCTAGACATTAGGTGGTTCGATTTCATAACCTACGTCGAAGTTCGGGAACGGATGTAGCAGTTTCCAAAAACACGCCGTTTGTACATACTAACAGTAGTACAGATGCAGTCAATTGACTTAAGGCGGTACGGTACGTTCCGTCACGTCACGGACCTTAAATAATTACGTTATTAAATCTACAGATTCTGCTAGAGTAGCTTATATAATGATTAATGAATATGCCATATTGTCTCCGATCGTCGGTCGGACAGATTTGTCAGTCACAAGGTCGTTGAGCATTAGTGTGAACGCGCTTTAAATGGATATAGGGATGAAAAAGTAACGTAACAAAGTGTCTGATATGAAAGAAAATTTCTACTTTATTTCTCTCGTTATTTCGTTTCTCAAGAACCACCCCGATGGGATGGGGAGTCGGGAATTAGTAAAGTGGCTGTATTTAGAGGTTATATAGCTCAATGAGTCTTTTGTAAGTAAAAACATATTACTGGCATGAACATTCATATATCATTCAATATAATGAAAATACTTCAAAAGTTTTCTTCTCTTTATCTCAATCTGTTAATAAAAAAACTTCTTTGAAGTTGTTTTTCACCAGGTAGGTTTCATTTCTTAGGCTAATAGGAAATTATTTTTTAACATATATCATAAAAAACTACGAGTCCTGATTTTCGACAGATTAAAAATTTTATTCTGCTTTTTAATGTGTTAGGATTTTACTGTTTGCAAGACTTAAAATAGTGTTTTGACTAAGAAATGTACAGTTATTAGTTACATACTGTTATATAGTGAAAATGCATCTGTATTTCATAACAACATGAAGTTGTCCATCATTCAGCAATTCCCTGCATAATACCAACACAATAGAAACTCAACTTGACTCTTGCAAGTCAAGATGCCAACCCAAAATAATTAGGAATAATAAACCGCGATTTTGACCCCACTTCCGGTCGAGGACTTCCGCCCAGCCCAGCCCCGCAGGAGACGCGTGCCTAATGGCCGTCTCGACAAAAAGTCACGTTTAAAATCACCCGAAACTAACGATCCCCTTGTAAGGCCTGTAAAAAACAAAGCCTGATAGACTCGTGTGTGAGTGTGCCTAAAAATTGCCTTTCCCCGCGCGAAAAACCGAATATTAGTCAACCCACGCGCCGCGCCGCTACAATAAGGCGCCCGGGATGTAATCCCTTCGCCCTGGTGACATCCTGGCTCCAGAAGCATCGGCCCGCCGGCCGCCAGCACGTTTCGATCTCAACCACCCGCAGCGCCGAGTATTTTCTTTGGCAGCGGGCCCCCAACCACCAACCACCAGCAACCAGCTACGGTCGTAGTTCATCTACCGCCAAACCATCGTATCAAGTAAGGCTTTACCGGGCGTTCAGCCCCCATCTCCTCCTACCCCGTTGCTTCAACCACCCCGCGGAGCGCGTGGCGCTCCGAGCTGCTTCATCACCAGCGCACCCCAGGATGCGCTGGCCCCGCCGTCCCCTTTCACCCTGTCTCTTCAACCCCCGCGGAGCGCGTGGCGCTCCGAGCTGCGTCGTCGTCGTCTCCAGCGCTTTCCAGGAGGCGAGGCCCCGCCGCCAGGCCCCGTCGTCCCCTACGCTCCAGCGCCGGCCCCGGCTCCCTCAACGGATAGCCTAGTTAGAGTGGTAACCCTTCCCTTCTCCCGTCCCGTAGTGATGTAGAGGTGGGAACGTTTGATATTAACCGAGCGTTAATGAAATAAATAGCCGAGAGGCCTTGTAAATCAAAAACCAGCGTTCTCATTGCAGACGGCAGGCGAGACCCCTTCTTGTAATACTTTATAGGTTATCATCCGTGAGAGCGTAGCACTTGGATTTCACCCGAACCAGCGAAATTCCCTGAGGAGAGATCTTTGTTTGCCGACCGAATTAGCCGAGGCAATTAACATAACCCTGGAATCTCCCCTGTGCCAGCCCTCAGAGGATTGCCAACACCTGGGAGTTTCTGTGTGTAACAATACTTACAAATTCAGGCATTTGTATTAAAATAAAATGCCGTATGCAAAATTTCATATTTATTTAAACAAATTATGAAAACACGTACGTGGGTTTTGTGTAAATACGTGTTTAAAAAAAAAACGATTTTTCCATTTTATCAACAAACCTTTTGATACGGAAAAAAACATAAAACAATATTGATGAATGAAGAAGCTCAACTTGAAAACATGTTTGTCGGATAGATAAGTTATACGGAGATCCACTATACATAGAAAGTTTAACGATAAGTCCATTAAGGGATTTAAATAAACTCTCCTCAGTGCAGCGTCCTGATCTCACATTCCCCACAAGTGCATTGAACTAAAAAAAAGAGAGAATTCGTCTTCTTTACAGACATTACAGGATAATGATATATTAGGTCCTTACATATGAAATTGGCGTTTTGTATAGGAGGAACATAAAGTCGATTTTTAAAATATATAATGTATTTATTTCTCAAATGTATTATTAATCAAAGTATGTACCATTGCTATCTATGCACTTTTGCCATCTCATAGGTAGTTGATCGATCCCTTTACTAAAATAACCATTCGGACGGGAATCAATAAAATCTTTGAAGTCGGTTTGGACTGCCCCATCGGAGTTGAATTTTTTCCCTTGCAAGAAGTTATCCAAATTTCGAAAAAAATAGTAATCTGTTGAGGCAAGGTCCGGAGAGTACGGTGGATGTCTTAGACATTCCAATTGAAGCTCTTCTAATTTGGTAGCCGCCTGTTGTGCAGTGGTCTTGTGTAGTCTTGCGTTATCATGAAGGAGCAGTGGCCTAGAGCGATTAACCAGCCTCGGTTGTTTAGCAGCTAGCTTTTCCATCATGGTTTGCAGTTGCTGACAATAGACATCTGCCGTAATCGTCTGGCCAGATTTAAGAAAGCTGTAGTGAACGACACCAGCACTAGTCCACCAAACGCTCACAAGTAACTTTTTTGGAGTCAATTTTCGCTTGGGGCATGGTTTGGCTGGTTCGGCAGGGTTCAGCCATTGCGATGAGCGCTTCCGATTATCATACAGGATCCACTTTTCATCACAGGTAATGATTCGATTCGAAATCCCTTCATTTTTGTGCCGGTTGAGTAATGCAACGCAGCAGTCAACGCGCGTTTGTTGATTTGCTTCACTCAATTCGTGAGGTACCCACCTTCAAGCTTTTTCACCTTCCCAATTAGCTTCAAGTGGATTAAAACAGTTTTATCACTAACACCGCAGCCTGCAGCTAACTCGGACGTGGTTTGCGATGGATCCGCTTCCACAATAGCCTACAATTCTTCATTATCAACTTTGGTCTCCGGCCGTCCACGGGGCTTGTTCTGCAGGTCGAAATTTCCAGAACGAAAACGTTGGAACCAAAAACTCGCTGTGTTTTTTTTGCGGCACCGTCGCCATACACACATCATTAATCCTTCGAGCCGTTTCTGCAGCACTGGTGCCACGGTGGAACTCGTACTCGTAAATAACGCGATATTTCAAGTTTTCCATTTTGTAAACTGAGTGACGCAAAGAAAAAAAACAATTGAGGAAAAAACAAATGAATTATAATTTTCGAAACACAAATACTTGAGTAAATAGCTGTATAAATTTGAATTTGGAATTCCTAACCAAAGAGAAGATATTTGAGATCAAAGTTGCCAGTACGGCAAAACGCCAATTTCATATGTAAGGACCTAATATAATAACATCTGCGTGAGATTCGGATTCGAGATTAATTTTAGGAATTGAATCATTGTGACTTACACAAAAGTTAATCCGAGCCAGTGCTGGCGGGAGTGCTCGCCCAACGCCATCACCAGTGGTATGATGATGGTTAGCTTGACAAGTGAACCTGTGAATACAGATATCTGCAGCAGACAACCAACTCCCCGGTGGATATGAGGGTCGGGATCCACACCGGCAGTGCTGGCGGGAGTGCTCGGACAACGCCAGTGGCAATTTGACGTGTACTCGAGGGATGTGGAGTTGGCCAACAAGATGGAAAAGCAGTGGAATGGCGGGGTGAGTTTTGGTTTATATTTATTCCTAGACAGATTTGCTGATAACTGAATCATTTTCATTAGTGATGCATTCTTAATTTTTTTTCATATCTATCAACTAAACAGAGGTAGATAATATCATAATCTAGAGCTAGAGTGAAGCGTGGTTTTTAATAGTTTCAGCATAAATTTCAATTTCGACCTTCGCATTTTTTTTTTACTAACGACGAAGCGACAATGCAATGGTTACTTTTTGCAATTTTTCGATATTATAAACGTCTTTATTTTGATTTTATTACAATTTTTTGTTCTCCTGTGTTAACCATATTTGAATGACATGTTCAGACATAATGACATTTTGGGTGTCAATAATTTACGAAAAAGCTAAAGTTTTGCCATCATGCAGACAGTTAAACAGCTGTGAGGTTCACTAAGAAATTGGTACAATTAAATCATAATAAACTCTTCAATAAAGTGTCAAATGAACCAATTGTGACATTGGAAGGCAAATGAACTGTTCATTCAAAATAAGAATTAATGGTAACTTTTGTCGAATTTATAAAATA
This sequence comes from Micrasema minimum, assembly GCA_022494985.1. NCBI lineage: Eukaryota > Metazoa > Arthropoda > Insecta > Trichoptera > Brachycentridae > Micrasema > Micrasema minimum. The sequence goes on along the minus strand of JAGVSP010003195.1, from coordinate 46,192 downwards.
AATATAATTGAATAATGTATTGAAAGGTTTAAGATTCAGTCATTTTGAAATATTATATAATATATAACGTTTAAGAATGAAAAAAAAAGTTTTTTAAAGTATAAAAATCAAAGCGTTTACAGGTTTTATGACCTGTTTGCGTTAGGTTAAGTGGCCACTATTGTGTAACCCACGACATATTTCATTACGCTCAATGTTTGATGTTCCTACATATCAACAATTTATTTTCGTCTCTGTTAAGATATTATCAATAACGATTGATAATTAACCAGTCAATGGGTTAAATCCACTTAAAATGTCTTTTTGTGAGCAAGTAGGTAGTATAATAATATTGTTTTCATCGTATTTTGATATTGAAATGTCGATTTTGAATACGAATAATCCCATTTGTATACCGATTGAATCATTTTTAAAAGTTTAAAGTTAACCGAGAGCTTTGTGACCCATTTGAATCATTTAAAGCAAAGCATTAGGTCAAACGCTTGTATCAATGTACACACTATACAAGGGTTGATTCCTGGATGAATTTTTCAACAATATTTTCTTGGGAAATTTACATGCAAGGAGTATTTTACAACCTATTTTTAAAAGGATAGGGCAAGAAATAATAAATATATTTAAATAATGCATGCATACTTATGAAAGATTTGCTGTAACCAATCGAGGGCGGGTCCTGGAAACATTTTATTTATTTTATCACTTTGTAGGTAGCATATGAAATATCACATCGTCAGTCATCATACCATATCAGATTCCCTATGTGGATCATATGGAATCTACAAAGTAGCATTCCAGGCCAAGTCGATCGGCCGCCAGCTCCCGAGCATCCTCCCAATGATCAAGTCACGTCCCCTGCAGCTCTGACGCAAACCACGACGATTGTCAACAGTGGACTCACTAACGACGCCGAGAACCTGAATGCCTTGTAACATAGGCAAGCATGGTTAAGGCTCTCGGGAGGCAAAAATTGTATGGCCTAGTCCAGCCAGCATTTTGAATGTAGCCTAGAATTTCATATTCGGGATTGTTTGAGAGTCTTATCGCTAGGCCAGTTTCGTTTAATGTATTAAAAAAAACTATTATACATATTTTCATCTTCTGTCACCCATGTAAATACGTAGAAAGAATGCGAACGGTGTTGTTCGAGGTATTTTATTTTAAAGTAAAACATCATGTTATAACATTTTTATTCATTTTTGATGGTGCGCGCCTACTAACTGCATAGCTGCATATTTTTATGAAAATGAAAACGCATTGCTACGAAATAGAACGCAAATAAATGCTGAATGCATTTTCAACGTGAGTATATGCGGGTCGGAACACATATTAAAATTTATGTACATAATAATTTGGTTGGTTGCTGGTATTATTTAAATAAAAGTAGATATAAACTTCAGACAATCATTAAACGATCTGTGTGTAGGTGCTTGAAGTTTGAGAAGGTACTATAAAGTATTATTTTCAAAAACTTTTCAAATAACACTAGTATTTTTAAGTGTTTGTTGTCTATCCCGTGGTGTAAAGGTAGAGCGTTTGGCTATCATTTACGAGGTAGTGGGATCGATCCCCGAGTCCCCGAGGCGGTCAATATAAAATATTTATTAAATAATGGTTTTTCACATTATGTGATACCTTGGACTGGCCCTGAAGCGTAAATATAAACGATAAATCTTCTTAAGATTCACTGCAAATGGTGAAACAATGCGTAATGCCCTATGCAACATTAATGGTGCGGGAACGGATTAAGAGAGAGGAGTAGTATATTTATGTTAAATAGTGGATTTAAAAATTTTTGATTAAACGTGTAAAATACAAATATACAGGGTGGAACAAAAATTCGATGTACAAACCCGAAAAACTGGTGAATCTACATCGTATTTGGCAGACGATTGTGTAATATGACTTTTTAATCTGAGCTTGGAATTTTTTTTTTTTTATCTTTCCAAAAGTTTAACATAAGTATTGCAATAGATTAAGTAAAATTGCTCAAAAATTCTTATATTAAAACGCGTTTTTTTATATTTTGTTTTCTAATTTTATGAAAGAATAGTAATAATTTTCCACTAATTTAATAAGATATTTGATAAAATTATGCAAAAAAAATTTTCAACTTCGTACTCATTTTTCTCGAAAACTAAGGGTCAAATCCAATAAAATTAGGTTTTTTTCTACAAATACGTCTCCAAATATTTATGTAGATTCACTGGTTTCCCGCGTGTCAATCGAGTTTTGTTACACCCTGTATATACATATTTGGGATTAAAATATTCCTCTTTCAAAAAGTTTTAACTAATTTCATCGGGACGGTTTAAATTTATGGCGTTTTAACAAAGTGGGATATTTCTAGACACTTTCGTGTACGTGCTAATAGAATCGTGTATAGAAGTCCAATCAATGCGAGAACGTTCGATAAAGTTCCCTTCTACATAGTTGAAAGATTTAGAAGATTCTATGCAATTCTATACATTCTATCGTTTTCTGGGTTTCCTACGAACTTACCATAGGTAATATAATGAAAATATGATTAAAAAAAGTTTCTTTTTCACAATTACCCATAAATAAATCATATTATTTTTCGGTTATACCCAACAACCCCAATTTAGATGGATAAGCTAAGAATCCCCCTGAGATTAAGATAAATTTAGATTGAGATAAATGGGTAAAGGGCTTTTGTAAGAGATAAAACACGCTCATTCTAACTTAAAAGGTAGTACAAGTTTAAATTATATAAAAAAACATAACAGATGTGTTACAGCACTTTGTCTACATTGACATCCCTTGTATCTTAATTATGTTGAAAGGTGATCGATCTTAAGAATTGGTGACAATAACTTATTCAACCACCTTTTTCACAATAGCGGGAAGGCTACGTTCACACACGCCAAGTGGCGAGCGTAAAAATTCAACGTATTTATATGTACATAAATAATACAATCTACAAAAACATTAACTGTTGCTCGATCACAGATCACTATCGACGCGGTAATAAGCGACGCGCGACGTGATAACGATTTCTTACCATGGATGTTTAACGTTTTCGCGATCACAATGGAACACGCGTTAAAAGTTATCGATCGGGATTATTAAACGAGCGCATCAAGTCGCGAGCCCTTTCCCGAGATATATATTCTTTGCACATAATATCTTCATTCAATCTTTCTCGAGTGCCATTTAGCCGGCGTTCAGCAAGCCAAATATTGAGAAAAGCAGTCGACATAATAAACAATCCGACACGCGCGTTGATTTGACGTTTGTGCCGAGCATTGCCGACGTTGCCTCGGCAATGCTCGGCTCGGCGAACGTAGTATGAACGTATGTTCATTGTGATCGGTCAAATCGTTAGCGTTAGCACGTGGTTAGCACGTTTTTAACTACGTCGATAGTTATCTGTGATTGAGCTCCTGAACGTGGCTTTTCCCGTAAAACTTTGGATTTTAGTTGTTTCGGTAACTTGTTCAGTATCACGCAACCAAAATAGTGAGTCTATTTGGAGGTTTTGAGGTTGGCTTAGGTACCAGGTGAGGTTCGAGGATTCGCGTCCAGATAGTGAAATGTCCTACCTTTGCTAGGTGGTTGCTCTGCTTCCAGCGGGCGCACAACAACGGGAACACTGATGCACTTTTTGGATAATGGTCAATAATTGTTTTTTAAGACAAATTGCCGATAGGGTAGTTTGCGCGGCGGTATGCGGTGAGATAGTTTTTGCGGCGGTATGCGGGCGGGGAACAAATTGCTACTGGCGCGTAATGAGGAAGGCGGGACGGGGCCGAGGTAGCGGGAGGGGCGAGGGAATAAAATATAATAAAGTGTGTGTGTAAATTAATTAAACTATATGATAGTGTGGCGTTACCACTATTAAAAATAGGATAGTTGAAAACTGTAAACTAATGTCATAATATTATCATGTCACTTGGTGACGTTTTCCTATGACGATTTGTGAACCTATCATAGTACCTACCTGCGTTTTATTGAAATGTAAACATCCAAAAATATATTAATTGACGTTGACGTTGACTTGTTCCTTAGGAGAGTTCACATATCGGAGAAGACCCTGAGTTACTTGAACGGAGAGTTTGAAGTGGAACCAGCATACGGAGAGAAGCGGGAGGAAGCACTCCGACTTGCTGGAATCAAGACGTACTTCATATGTAAAGTTAATAAACCGGTAAGTATCTACATAACTCCTTAACTTGTACCATGATGCACTTACTAAAAACTTTTGGGAAATCGAAAAAAATGTGATTTTATTTTCGTAGTTATTGAAATGGATCGACCAAAAGTGTTTCTTGGAAATAAATGCGGCGGTCGGTGTGAGCTATAACGCGGTATTTATTCTCAGTTAATTTTCTACAAATAAAGACTTTTTCAAGACTATTAAGTCTTTTTTCAGTCCAGCACAACTCTACCGATTTTTTCAACAAGTTAAACCGCGATTTTAAGTACGTAGTGTTATACAAAATGCTGAATTTACGTGATAGACGCGGACAAATGCTTTCATTGCCCCTACCGTTGTCTCGGTTTATGTATTATAATTCTCATTGTTCCCATCACCCAAACCAACCAGAGTCGGCCCAAATTTAACAGTGGTAGGGAAACGTTAGTTACTACCTCGATCATTATTATTTATTAGTAAGTACTACAACCCGTATGGAGACCGGCATACTGCCGCGTCAGGCCCCCTATCCCAGACATCCACCCGAGCATCCGCGGTCAGTGACGGTCTCAATGGAGGGGACACGGAAGAGAAGGGACCATTTGCGGAGGGTATAGGGAAAAAAAAGGGGAGGGGACAGAATGCATGGATGCATCTCACACTATCATCCTATCTGGCGGACACGATTTCATACGTCCCCTGATGTACCTTATCACAATATCTATCCAAAGACCATCCTATCAATATAAAACATGACACAACAGGATTGCGGGATGGGATGTAAATTGAGACCAGTATATATAGTATTATTCATGATGCGAACTGTTTCATCATCATCATTATTTCACGTCCGCTCCCTGCAAAGAGCATGTGGATTCCACTAACTGCCTCCAAGCCAAGTCTTCCTCCCAAGTCAGGTCCACGTCCCGTAGTCCTTACGCAAACTACCGACGGTTTGTCAACAGTGGACGTCAATAATGTTGAGAACCCGATTTTTGTAAAGTATGCAAGCAATATTGAGGCAACAGCTAAAATTTAATTTTGGTTTATCATTGTAATTTTTTTGTTATTTACTATGATTTTATATGCCAAGACACATAACTAAAGAAATCCACTGGAAACCACATGGTTAGTGGAATCTTTCTTATTTTTTGTTTTTTATAATGTGTTGAAAATAAACGCCATTTTGTGGCACTGAACTGAAACTTGAACTTGGAAGCAAAGTTGGAAATGTCCGTTTTCACTAAGGCTCATAATTGCCTAAAACTAATATGCATAGGAATGCGTGGTACGGGAATACATACGGGGAATACGTAGTACGAGACAGAAGACAATGCTATAAATTTGCTTCTTATGACTTCAAGTCACTTTAAGTACATTCCGTACTCAAAATAAAGAAATTGAATTAAATTTCGTCTTGGTAGATTTTGAATTCGAGTTACAGCAATAATAATTTTGTATTAGATTTGTATGGATTGTACTTTGTGCTACTACTTCTATTCAACATTCAACACCGCCCTTCTATTTTAAAATGTAAATTAGGCCTCATCGAGCTTTTTCCAACAAGATTCCACTTAATACTGATCTTCATTCAAGGGATGAATAATTCGATACTTTCTACTTCCCGTAGATTCTAGTTGAGCGTGGAGAGGATTATTAATTCAGCATTTATTCAAAGGTCTCACTTGAATGAGGAAAGCCACTGCTACCCGGAATTGAATTTTAAAAATGCTTTCGTGTAGACGCGAATATTTAAAATTTTTGAAGTGGGATGAAATATCCCAAAAACGCACGCAAAAATTAATAAAAAATGTTGAAAATAGCATTCATTTCAAAATCTTAAACAATGACGTCACTCCTTGTATCTAAGTGTAGTGATTTCCGGTTTCCGTTTTTAAACCCCCGTAGCCGCGTTCCATGGCATTTTAATATGGAATACAATCTACATACAAGCTTCTATTGCAAAAAAGATGGCCGCCATTCAGTCTCCTTAGAACAGCTGTTAACAGTATATGACAGTTGAGTCGACGGTATATTTTATCTGTGCTTCCCGCGTCAGTTTGCATAGATTTTTGACAGTTTTGTTACTGGCTGGAGAAATACCATGGCCTTAAAACAACCCGTTTTATGACGTCACTCCTGCAAAAATGACGCAGTTAGTACATGGTAGTATTTGGCGCGGTATTTGAAATGTGCAACTTTAAAAAATCGTATCTTCATCAATAACTTATAAAAAAATATTAAATAATTTTTTTTTGTTTAGTTAAATAGTAAGTTTATAGAAAAAAAATACTTTAGAAAACAGTGGATTCCCTCATTTAGAGAGTCGCTTTAAGAAGCGCGATTCAGGTAAAAAACATTCAGCCAGTTTGATTATCATTTTTTAATCTAGACAGATTTTCTCACTGGCGACCATCTGTTGAGAAAATTATTAATTAAGTATTTAGCTATCATGGCTATAATCTACAAGTATTTGTATACATTGAAAATGTTGTTATAAATATTGTGTAAGAGAAGGATTTTATATAATTTAACCACGAGGTGTAGCGATTAGCGCATTGCATGAACAACCATTAATGACATAGTGGATTCGATTTCCTACAGCGTCAATATGAAATATTTATTTCAACGTGGTTGTTCATATGTGATGAACTGAGATTAATGCATAAGACTGATTATCGATTATTTTGCTTTTATGTAACAAATGATCAAGAATCTCTGCTCTTTAATGAAAAGTAAAAAAAATATATTAGGTCCTTACATATGAAATTGGCGTTTTGTATGGGAGGAACATAAAGTTGATTTTTAAAAAATATAATATATTTATTTAATCAAAATATGTACCATTGCTATCTATGCACACTTTTGCCATCTCATAGGTAGTTCATCGATCCCTTTACTAAAAAAACCATTCGGACGGGAATCAATAAAATCTTTGAAGTCGGTTGTGACTGCCCCATCGGAGTTGAATTTTTTCCCTTGCAAGAAGTTATCCAAATTTCGATAAAAATAGTAATCTGTTGGGGGCAAGGTCCGGAGAGTACGGTGGATGTCTTAGACGTTCCAATTGAAGCTCTTCTAATTTGTAATATTATATTTAAAAAAAATCTACTTTATGTTCCTCCCATACAGAACGCCAATTTCATATGTAAGGACCTAATTCAAGCTTTTTCACCTTCCCAATTTGCTTCAAGTGGATTAAAACAGTTTTATCACTAACACCGCAGCCTGCAGCTAACTCGGACGTGGTTTGCGATGGATCCGCTTCCACAATAGCCTTCAATTTCTTCATTATAAACTTTGGTCTCCGGCCGTCCACGGGGCTTGTTATGCAGGTCGAAATTTCCAGAACGAAAAAACGTTGGAACCAAAAAAACGCACTGTGTTTTCTTTTGCGGCACCGTCGTCGGTGGAACTCGTACTCGTAAATAACGCGATATTTCAAGTTTTCCATTTTGTAAACTGAGTGACGCAAAGAAAAAAAAACAATTGAGGAAAAAATAAATGAATTATAATTTTCGAAAACACAAATACTTGAGTAAATAGCTGTATAAATTTGAATTTGGAATTCCTAACCAAAGAGAAGATATTTGAGATCAAAGTTGCCAATACGGCAAAACGCCAATTTCATATGTAAGGACCTAATATTATTTTAACAGCTCTTAATCAAAAATAACTTCACTTTAGATGGTTATTTTTTCTTACTAATATTCTAGCAATTCTAGAAATTAACCTGCCTTCACTCCATATCGTACAATGATCATACATCTTCTCATGCACGCACGTCGATTATTATTAGTGATAATTTTTTCGAAAATTAACTGACAATTTTAACCAAACGTCATAGCCAATACCGACTACCACATTTCTGTCTACGAACCATGCTTCTATCTCTTTCTGTGAGATATTGATTTAAAAAAAAAACTATTAACTCAATGTTTGTAGCACTCACTTTGTAGTTTTCCATAATTATGAAATTAAAAACAACTTTTGTTTTAAACAACTTTTTTATTATTATTATTATTATTATATTTTTAAAAAAAATTTTTTTTTTATACAAATATCCCTGATGAAGGAGTAGTGTCTCCGAAACCGGTTGGAGTGTTAAATAATAAAAAAGTAGTTTAAAACAAAAGTTGTTTAATTTCATAAAGAAAAAAATAGTTTATGAAACAGTAGGGAAATCAAAATCTAGCGATCTACAAAAATTTACTTTTTAAAGTTAGTGTAGTTTAGTATTCACGGAGCGATATAACGAGTTTACTGTGAAATTCATTATTTGATGTTCTCTGGAACAGTTCGATATGTGAATGATATTATCAACGGATGTTGTTACGAGTTCTACTGCTTATTGGTTATCGTCTGCTAAATTGAAATTTTCCTCCATGGGGAAATTTATAATTGAACTCAAATTGCCGTCTATAGATGAATTATTAACGTTGGTAGTAAAACAAGCTACCCCTGCGGTAGTTACCCATGAAGTTTTATAAACTCGGAAACTTACACTTTTAAGAGTTTCGGAATAAATAAAAAATAATTAGGAGAATTAAGGTAATACTTTAATGGGCGGTCGAGGGCTGATGCTGGCGCTGCGCTGGGTTAAGATAATTGTTGGCTTTAAAAATACTCCTACTGATTAACTTGTAATTAATTTCAACCAACTACCCAAGATGAATTGAGGTTTTTAATCTCTTTAAACGGCAGTTCAGAATTTATTTAAACCATATACTTTTGGCTGTCTGTAAAGTCGGTTTACGGACGATAATTTTTACGTGATAACGTCATAAGAAAACATTGATGAAAAATAGCATACTTTTATGAATTGAATTGAATTATTATTACTGAATTATCATTATTTTGTGTAATACAAAGCAAGAGTTAATTGAAAATAACAATTATTCCATAAATAATCATTTTTTTGCACTCGTTAATTTCACTTTCACTTTGTAGCTTGTGTGAAAAACGTAGAAAAACGTCCATTCATGTTAAAACTTTTACGTAATAACGTCATAACATTGATGAAAAATAGCATACTTTTATGAATTGAATTGAATTATTATTACTGAATTATCATTATTTTGTGTAATACAAAGCAAGAGTTAATTGAAAATAACAATTATTCCATAAAAAATCATTTTTTTGCACTCGTTAATTTCACTTTCACTTTGTAGCTTGTGTGAAAAAACGTAGAAAAACGTCCATTCATGTTAAAACTTTTACGTAATAACGTCATAACATTGATGAAAAATAGCATACTTTTATGAATTGAATTGAATTATTATTACTGAATTATCATTATTTTGTATAATACAAAGCAGAAGTTAATTGAAAATTAACAATTTTTTCCATGAATTAACTTTTTTTTGTTTTTTCTTCTTGTGTGCTGCTGCTGTCTCTCCCTTCTACTCGGACGCATCGGCCGATGAAGTGGAAGAGAGATAGATGCGTCACAAACCGAACGCTTAGGCCGATCGTGCCTCTCTATCGCTTGTTCCGCGCTCTCGCGCTGCACACTCGGCTCAGGCGGAACGTGACAATGAGTCATGCTTTCGTGTGTGCAGCCGGCGTTCATCGATTTATTAGACGTTATCACGTCAAAATTAAACATTTTTTAAAGAAAAAAATATGTAAAAAGAAACAACATAAAATGATATCTGCTTTTCTATTTGGTTAATATTGTTTTTGTTTTTTATAGTTCCAGCCAACTGTAGAGCCCAGTAAAAATGGACCAGGAGATGTGAATGGAGGAGATTCAGCCACTGTGCTACCGGACGCTCCATCTGATGGGAAAGATGAAGGCGATTCGGTAAGTTTCAAAAAGTTTATTTGGTCAATCAATTTCATCGGGATTTTGAAAATAGCCTTATTATAGCAAAAAAAAAGAAAAAGAAAATTTAAAAAAAAAAAGTTATTAGAAAAAATTATTGGTCCTCGAATGCTAAATTTTAGCGGGAAAATCGAGAACTACGATTGCATGGAGAAACCAGCAATACTTATAATTTATTAATAAGTGAGATAAAATAATTCATCGTGTGCCTTCTATGTCAAAGTTAAAATGATAGTATATCAATAACAATTTACATCTCAGCAGAGACGAAATGTTTGGAAGAGAATCTGGATATCTAAGCGTTTACAGGACTTATGACCTGTCATTGGCTGGGTTAAGTGATCCTTGACGTGTTACAAAATTTCCCATTCCGCTTTATTTTGGTTTTATTTTACCGTAACAAAAAATTCAACAAACCCAATATAAAAACACCTTTCACCCTTTTGTGTGAAAATAACCGTTTTACGCTTAGCACACAAATAAAAGCCATCGTTTCGTAAAATTTGCAAGTGATCGAAGTATGTGCTTTAGGAATGAATGGCGTTTTTGTCCTTTGTGTGAGTAAAATCTGAAAAAAAAAACGTTTCGCAATGTGCCGTGCATATCGTAATATTCCGTAGCCCTTGTAAATGAAAAACAAACAGGCTCTCTGTCTCTCTCTGACTGCAAGGGGGCTTGCTTGTCGGTGAGGGTGAGCAATAGTCGATTTCCATCGCATCAAGTCGTGGAAAAACGTCCACGACTTTTGGCGGGAACGGGTAGCGCATAAATCATCTTACCGCTACATTTGTAGGTGTGTAGGTGTGTAGTGTGTAGGTGTGTAGGTGTGTAGTGTGTAGGTGTGTAGGTGTGTAGGTGTGTAGTGTGTAGGTGTGTAAGTACACACACCGCTTATACAGCTATTGTATTACCAACACATTAAAACTAAAGGAAGAATCGATTCAAAATGCCAGAATCTATGTAGCGCTAAAAAACGTTTGTAGTTTACCAAATTTAACTATTTAATTTATTTTAAGGATTGTAGGTAGTCGATTGAGTAATTTTATACATTTAAATAAATAAATGCATGTATGTACCTACAAAAATTATGCATAATTCATACATTTGATCACATTTTGTGTACGCCACTAACTTGGTCCGATGTTATAAGCATAGGGCAAAACACGTTTCTTTTCTATCCTCGGTACGCCCCTTAAAACGTAAAAAAAAATTCACTTCAAAGTATTTTCATGACTTCTTTGTAATTTGATCAGCGAAACATCCAACTTGGAAACAAATAAAATAGTAGGCAGTAATAGAATTTCTTTTATCCAGGGGTCGCATTTTCAGAATACTAATGAAGGTATTTTTCCTTTTCTCAGAATATTTTTCAATTACGTGAATTCTGTCAGCATGAAATAAAAACGTAATAGCGTGATAATTACTATTCGTCACAGTCGAACTTCAAACTGCTGAAATAATTTCTTCCTTAATCAAATTCCCTTTATTTGAGAGGCGTTGAGGTTTTTTTCCATTCTCAAATATCAATTTTTCATCCCCTTAAAAGAACTTTTGATATTAGTTCAACTAGATATCTATAAAAGAACCCAACTATTAAATCGGTTTGTGGTCCAGTGGTAGATTCGGCGACTTCGGTTAGATTTCTAGGTTCAAATCCCCCCCACAACTTGTTTTTTGCTTTCTGGCACAGTTATTTCCTGCTTTTTGAAAGCACCCGGAAATTGAAATATTTGAGTGTATCATAAGAGCTCAAGCGTATCTTTTCATTAAAAAAATTAACACTATTTTCCATAAAACATTGCTTTTTCCCAAATCTTTCAAATTTTATTATTCTTGTCTTAGTACCTTAATTTAAAAAAAATAAATAATGCTACCTGCTTATTGTTGTGTTCAAATTTCGAATTCTATAAAGTTTATTACATATTATTTATGTATTCATCGTTTTTAATTGCTGTCAAATGTCAAATCTAAATTCTTTGTTTTTTAATATTTCAGTTTGAATGATTAATAATTATTAAAGTACAAAAATATTTTTACAACCTAAACTATAATTTTTTGAGATGAGTTATGTAAAGATATCAAAGTCCGAGTTACAGAATACCCACGTGTTTATAAATGACGTTGATTCATACAACGGTAGATACATAGCATCTTACATTTCGTCTTTAGCATACAGAAGTGCTGTGGCATTGCCGTATGAAGAAGTGTTTGGTGAAGATGGTCGACGACCAGATTCTCTCGTGGTACAGGAAAAACTGATTAGCGATGAAGTCATGCAAGGAGAAGATGCAGTATTGCCCAGTTCAATCAACTACGAAGTCATTGGGACCGTTCGCAATAAGTCAGTAAAAGAATTACCTGGTGTAAAAGAAATCTTGCCACCAAATAACTTTATAGAAGCAGCTCGAAATGCTAAAGTAATTATTATCGATATCAGTCAAAGGTGTGGCTGCATGGATGATCTTGTTAATTTACTGGATAAAATAGAAGATGACATTACTAAAGAAGCAGAGGCTATAATGGCATACATAGGAGAGTATGAAATTAAAGTCAAATACAATATTAGAAGAATCATAGTAGTTTCTACGGTCTTAACTTGGGCTGGTCCCAAATTGAATCCAGATGAACCTGATGAAGGTATGAATGAAGACACCTTTATGACACGATTTCCTAATGAACAATATAGAGATCATTTTGAATTAGAAGAAAGAGTTATCAGTTTAGCATCAAGATTTCGACAAATGATTCAAGCTGTTATTGTTACGCCAGGTCTGACGTATGGGTTGGAAGAGAAAATATTTTTTCCTTTCTTCCAAAAGGCTTGGGAAAATGAAAAAGTTATTCCCGTGTATGGCCACGGAAAGAACACTTTCCCTGTGATTTACGTTAAAGATCTAGCCAAAGTAATTGGAACAATGCTTGTATACTTTCCTGTATCCAAAACATTTGTATTTGCAATGGAAAAAGAAATGGTTACGCTGGAAGATTTAATTTTTAGAATTGGGGGTAATTACGGAAGTGGATATTTCCAATATATATCAAAGGAAGAAGTAACGCTTCTTCCTGGAATGACTTCTTACTCGTACTTCCACTTAACTGTTAATTTGGTGATGGAACCGAATTACATATATGAAAACGATCTTCAGTTCACACATAATTGCTCGTTTTTGGAAGACATGGATCTAATTTTCCACGAATTTATAGATAAATTGAATCTTCAACCACACAAAATGTTATTATACGGTCACCCTGCATCTGGAAAAACGGAATTGGCAACATGTCTTTCCAACTTCTACCGACTTTCTGTTTATTCCAAAGAAATTCTCATTAAATTAGTCGTCGAAGAGTTGAAATGGAAAATACATTTCCACAGTAATCTTCAATCAGAGAATGATGATCCTGATGATGATTCTGACTGGAAGCCGAAACAATTCTATACAACTAAAGAAAATGAAAATATCGATGACTTGAAATTAGAACTGGAAGAAATTCAATCTCAGAGTGTTTTCCCTAGAGAAAAACTTATTCAATTTTTACAAGAAAAAAATTGACAGTCATGAAAGTAAAAATAAAGGATGGATATTCGAAGGATACCCAAAACTTTACCAAGAATGCTCAGATTTTTGGTGGACTTACCGAAGAAGATTTAGAAAGTGAAGAAAATGAGGAAGAAGATGAAGAAGGAACTGAAAGCGATGACAATGTTATAAAGTTATCGTTTAGTACGTATCCTGATTTAGTTATATCATTAGATGCTCCGGATTTATTTCTTTGTGAACAAGTTATGCTGAAACGAGAAAAGCAAATATTTCATTTACCGTATAGCGAACAAGAAATGTTAAAAAATCTACGGGAATTCCGAAAATTAAGTAGCCAAGATCAAACTTTGCTTACATATTTTGAAGATGCAAATGTTGAAATACTAAAAATAGATTTAACTGCAAAAGATATGACGCACGAAATAATGTTTAACAAAATTGTTGATATGGTTGGTGATCCTTGCACCACTATTATGGGTGAAGTCTTAGAAACCAAAAGTGAAATGGAATTAAGACTTCAAAAAGAAGAATCTCTGAGATTAAATTTGATTAGAGAATCAATAGAAAAAGAGCACAGGCAAAAAGTAAAGCAATGGACAATTTTGTTCAAGATCTTGAAAGACGATGAAACTGAAAGACTTCAGGTCCATTCGGAAGCCCTTCGCCAATATCTGATGAGAAACGTATTTCCTCTTCTGACGAAAGCGTTGGCAATGGTTTCTAAACTCAGACCTAAAGATCCAGTTGACTTTTTATCGGAATATTTGTTTAGAGAAAATACATCTGGAAAGCTTTTTGATCCTGGATACAATCTTTGTGCCGATCATTTGATGATTTTGATTGATGAAGTAAAAAAAAGTGTACATGAACAAAAAAACAAAATAAAAATGCATTAATTTTATCGTTTTATTGATGAGTGTCGTGTATTTTGTAAGAACTTATGTCATTATTTCTTATGTATTTTAAAATTTGACTTTGATAGCATATTAAATGTTTTAAAAATTCTTTAACTTGTTTTATTTTGAGATCAAAGCTCAATTTAACTTTACCATCCCTCCATAAATTACATTTACCCAGATATAATTATTGTCAAAACCTGAAAGCCAAACTAAAACCCAAAAATTTTTTTTTTTTCATTTAATTGACGATGAGTCTATCGGTTATTTTATTAATGATTTGATTTCTTCCTAGGTAAAGAGTCCCATGGAGGAAGATAAGGGGGCTATTGAAGGGCGAGCAAGGGAAGATTCGGATGAGTTCAAAACGAGGCTTAGGAATGAGCTTGTTAGCAGAGATGGACACAGGTAATTAAATGAATGTGTTTATATAATATCTCTTAGAAAAAATAAATTTGTAAATATAATGAGTACATAATAATGTAGTACGGGTGAAGCCTGAAGTACCCCGCAGACTAGAGACTTTCTATCGGGCGATAGTTTAATCGAGTTGGGCTGCTAGCGCGCACACTGAATCAACAAAACAGTCGGGTTGGTGATGAGTGCGCACACTAGAGAACAGTCGGCCAACTGCTCTCAAACGATTTTCCGGTTAATAAACGACTTTTGAAGAGAGCGGTCGTAATGAGTATTGGAACAATATTGTCAAGAAAAGTTATTATTGCTGCAATACTTCGAAGGAGAAAGCTATCGCCCGATTAAACGATCGGCAAGTGTGCGCGGGTGGAAGAGCACCATACTTATTAAGCTATCGGCCGATAGTTTATCGATAGGATAGTTTGAAGGCAATCGCAAGGCCTATTAAACTTAGCTATCGGCCGATACCGGATCGTTGTAGTGTGCGCTCTTGGCACTTGCATACATCTTCATACTGATTAAAAGACCGACTAAACTATCGCCCGATAGAAAGTCTCTAGTCTGCGGGGGCTGTAATACTTTTTTCAGGAAAACCTTCTTGGTGACAATAAGGTAAAATCTGGACGGCAATTATGTAAATATCTTTCTTCAGTCGTAACTTTATAAAGCCATTGTATCTTCACCCTTGCGAACTGTCGCTAGTCTACCGCGAAGTTTAAAATTTATTGTAATTATGGTTCGTTTTATGTTTGTCATTTCTTTTTCTAGCAACTTCAGGCTGCCCATTATCGTACATTACGGCGCTCTTTCTAAACGTAATCGAAAAAGGGAAACCTGTTTTGGTGATTTTAATTCAAGAATTTCGGATATCGTCGCTTTAAATGAACATAAGAAATAATAGTAAAAAATTAGATCTTTATGTTTAAGAAAGCAGACTTTAATCACATAGAAATTTTCACGACAAACGAAAGTAAATTAACAACTATGCATTGAACATTATTGACTAAACTTATATATATATATATAAAATTAGTATATATATACATATATATTTTTTAAACCACCTCAACAGGCCAGGAGGCCCAATTACAGAGGGGAACAACGTCACAAACACCCAGGCTTGAGAAAAATCACTTTTGATTTTTTGAGTTCTCACCGGGAATCGAACCCGGAACCTCCGTATCGTGAGTCCAGCGTCTAAGCCATTACGCTACGGAGGCCGCCTCTATGCTGGCCGCCTCTATCGGAAGAGGCGATATGCTGATGGATGCGTGTCCACGTGCTCTATCTATAAATAAGAACAGACTACAGGGCCTATTATAAATTACATATTATTTTCTTCTTCATTTTCCTTACGGTTTCAATTTCTAAGGGTCGTTATTTGTCTCATTCGACGATCTGGGATGTCATATATTTTTTATTGGTATTTATTTCCAGTGAGCTAGCTAAGCACGCCGGGTTCTTCCTCGGGTTCCGCAGCGGCTCCCTGGAGCGGCTGTACCGGCGCTGCGGCGGTGCCAACCCGGGGGCGCCGCTGGGCGCCGCCGCCGCGCTGCCCCCGGCGCTGCTCCTGGCTGCCGTGGCGCTGCCCCCCATGCCGGCGCCCCCGGCGGCGCTGCTGGCGGCGGCGGCGGCGGCCCTGCTCATGCTCTGCGTGGCGGGGCCGTTCTTAGCCCAAAATTTTACCGTAAGATTTTACTCATAAATTTATTTAAATGATTACATAGTAACTATTAGCTATATGCAGTGTCATATGCACCATCAGGGATTGAATCATCTGGTATTGTCGAGAGATACGACTGATACGAGTAAGTTTAAATTTTTCAAATTTACCAACTGACATCGATATTGTCATATAAATATTATCCATTATTGTTTTTGTAAACCTGGGCTGGACTAAAAGTCGTATGCGACACTTCGTAATTTTGCACCATAGATCACTCTCCATTCCGAAGTGTCACATACGATTTTCAGTCCAGCGTAGGGTCCTTGTATTGAATTTTGTCAGTTAGACTCTGTTTTTACTATGAAAACTTCGCAGCCATAAAAACCATAATTTTGACCAAATTTGTTGAACAACACTCCAGCACGCGCCGACAGCTGTAGTGGCGACATCCAAATATTGTAAATAGTTATGTAAACTTGTATGATTTAATAAAATTATAGTAATGGTTCCTTTATCCTTTACCTTTATCAATTTTTTTTAACCTCCGCGCTCCATTTGTTGTCATTACAGAGTTGCGGTCAGATAGCGGCTCTGGGGCGCAAGTTAGGAGGATCCCTAGCTGTCCGGCTGTTAGCCTCGTCTGTTGTCGTGTTGCTGTTTTCCCTCAATAATGCGGCCCAAATGGTAAGGAAATATTTATTGCATTTAATTTTTTTAAATTTTATTTATATTTTAAATATGCATAATATTCCAATAGAAAATTTTTCAAATATATTTTCTAGGAATAAAAATGTTATTTAAGCATTTTAGAGTTTATTGGATCAAATTATGTTAACCCGGTATAACATTGAAGTAGTCACACAATATCTTACGTATTTCGATTCTATGTCGCATTTGGCACCTTTTTACGTTTATTGAAGTTTCATACAATGGTTCTTTGTATTTTTGTTCAATAAATATGTTAGAAAACCTGTTGCCACGTACATTCTGTGATCATATTATGCCCACGTGTTTTATTTCTACAAAACAGCCTTTTTGTGACATCGTCTCTAAAGGATTTAGTGTGATGTAATTCTTCTCACGGTTTAGGGCGAAGGGGGTGGTCGCTTGGGGGAGGTTCGTGTAAGGATTGGATAGGAAGAAGTAGAAACAGGGCTGCGGAATGATATCATGACGTTGAAGGGATGCTTCGGCTTTTATTTCACCACGTTTCTATAGTATTTAGATTATAATTAAATACCCATGATTTATTTGTGAGAATGATATATATAATAAAGTAACTTCAGAATTTATTTAAGCACGAACGAAACTCGAAACTCACTCGATAATCTATGATTTATTGTGTTAGATTTTTTACTGAAATTGGAACTGGGGGGTCAGGGACGGTTAAAAATAAAAATAGAAAAGTAGAGAAGGTAACAGATTTGTTTAAAATATACATGCTAGAATTGGAGCAGAACAGAATGAATCCGAGGTGTCAAGAGTCGGTACTCAAGAAATATATAACTTCGAAAGTGTTTTGACCGACTCACAGCACAGCCCTGGTTGTTTGTGTAAACTTAGCGAGCAGGAAACGTTGTTTCACTGTCACTTTTATATGTTCTTATATAAGGTGACACTTGCACGTTTTACACGGGGGAGATAATTTATAAATGAATTTTATGTGACGGTCTTATTTTATAAGACCGCCATTTTGGAGTTCAAATAAATTGGACATACAGTTTTCCAATAAACGTCTGTCTAAAATGTGACGAGGGTTGTTAAATATTTTTGTGGCGGCACGTTGTTGAATAATTTAGGCTCATCCTTAAGAATTCCGTTAATATGCGATCGGTATGAAAAACGATGTGGCTGTCATTTACATAAAAAAAATCTGTCAGCCTATTGTCCCATGAATTTCCCAAAACAACATTTTTCTGTACAATACTATGCATAATATGTTTTCGGAATGTTCCTAAGAAAATTATATATTACTCTATGAAATGTAGCGCTGAAAATTGATAATAGAACCAAAAATGGCTACAAAATAGTCATGGAATTAATTATTTATAAAATAATCATTTTTATAAACGAATGAGGCAGGAAATTGTAGAAAGGTTAGAGAAATAAGAAATGAGATCGAAGTATCCCAGGCGATGGGGTCTCCTGGAGGGATCTATTGATGTCCCACATGCTTCACATAGGAGCGAACGTTGCAAAAGAAGAAGTAGAAGAATACTTTATCTTGGTGACCTGTGAATATTCTATACACTTTTAGAAAACACTATCCTTTTCATAAGACTCTCGGCATCCTGGACGTCCACTGTTGACAATCCTTCGGCAGTTTGCGTCAGAGCTGCGGTACGAGGAATTGGCGGCCGATCGCTGGCTTGGGATGCAGTTTGTGGAATCCATATTCTCCACATAGGAAGCGGATATAGGATTATGATGATCATGATGATCGTAAATCACAATACAAAAATTAGAAATTTTAAAATCACATTTTTTGACAATTTATTTTTTGTAATAATTCATGACATAATCAATCCATTTCCGTTCCCTATGTGGAGCAAACTGCCTCCAAGCTATGCGATCGGCCGCTAAGTCCTGTGCTTTCTTCTAAAATAGGTCCACGTCCCATAGCTTCAACGTAATCTGCAGACGTCCAGGATGTCGGGAACTCGACGCGTTGCTCCAGAGACGTACGTTATAGTATATTATGGGCAGCAGAAACTCCTACGCTTGATTATGGTTGAAACAAAAGGATACTGCTTTTTGTCTTTTTCCTCATCTATGTATTCCTTACTAAGGGCAGGTTGCATCAAGAAAAGTTAAAGTTAAAATCATATATTGCACATCAATTAAAGAATTACACAGCATTATTATTCTCGTACACAATTTACAGGTTTAAATAGCTTTAAGTAGTTTGCATTATTATATTCGAACAGAGGTTATAAAAAGATTTCAAGTTCCTCTTGAATTAACCATTAATTTATCATTAAATACATAAATATTTAAATGTTTTTCTATGTCATTGTACAGTCTTAACATTCGAGATAAGGCATTAAAAGCGCCATGTTATTGTTAAAAGTTGGGACAAAAAATGTTTTCTGTGATCTCAACCGCCGACTTGGATTGCAACCAATTTTGTCATAAAACCTACTTTAACTTTTATTTATTTTATTTATTTCGAATACAAACAGATGTACAGGTTAAATGAATATTTAAGAAAATATATAAAATGTTTACATAGTAGGGCCGCCTGCCATCCAATTATATGTATTCACTAAATAATACTGTAATAAAAGCGACGACGGCTTAAAATTTAAACTATATAAATAATAAATATACTATATATTAATATAGGATACATATGAACAAAACAAGGAGATAGTGAAAAGGAAAAGAAGGAAATTGATAAGGAGTGGTATAGGATGATTGAAGGAAAGTGAGAGTGGAAAATTGCATTTGATTGAATGATTAAATGAATTATGAATGAATAGCATGAATCAAGCCTATTAATTCTCTTCTGTACATATTGTATGGAGTGTTAAATATATCAAGACTATTAATTTTTTTGTTAAATGTTTCATATACGAGGGATGGTAGAATGTTTCCGATGATTGGTTTTAAATTTACGAATATAGAAAATATCAGAGAGTCTAGTTGGCCTGGAGGGGACACGGTAAGCAAGTAGATTAATGAGTTCCGGGGAATCGAATTTTATTATTGACAATTTTATAAAAAGCAGGTTGTTGGTGCAACCAGGCCTTAGTCAAACCAATAACTATCATCATCATCATTCTATATCCGCCCCTTATGTGGAGCATATATATTTCACATACTGCCTCCAAGTCAAGCGATCGGTCGCCAGTTCCCAATAATTATCAGAAATATTAATTAATTTTGTTGATTTTTTAAAATAAATTTCAGGAGCTCTGCGCCCGCTCGCTGGAAATATCCACCCACAACACGACCTCGTCCACCCTCCCGTCGTGCTCGGGCGGGGCGTGGTGCGCGGCGCGCGGGCTGGCGGGGGGCGCGCTGGGCGCCGCCGCGGGGGCGCTGGCGCCGCTGCCGCTGGGGGCGCGCGCCGCGCTCGCCGCCCTGGCGGCCGCGCCCCCCGCCCTGCTGGCTGCCACCCGCCTGGCGCCCGCGCTGGACTGTAGAGACATGATGATGTATGAGGATACCATGTGAGATCAATATTGCTATTAACATTTTGAGTGTGTCCAAATCAAGTGGGTAATACTAAATATCTAGATATCCATATTCCTTCCAAACTTCGCGTGGCTGTAGAGGTGTCAATTGTAATTAAATTCAGTTCGGTTCATCAAGATTATTTTAGTGTTATAGTTAGGAGTGTTGCCACTACAATTTTTTTTAGTTTAATCCTTAAAATATTGAGAATCGTAGAAAAAATCAGTATCCTATTTTTCTCTATGCTCAGCTGTAAGTTTTATGAGAGGCTTATGTGACTTATGTCCTATCGACGAGCTAATAATTCAATGCCATGTACTCGTATATTATGTATAAATAATATTCCTATCCTATCACCTGTTATATAATCTAAACAGATGGTAGGAAAGGATTTTTGTAATATATTTAGTTGCCACTTAACCTATCCAATGTCATTTTGTTTTTAGGCCCCGTAAACACGTACATATATGAAATTTATGTTAGAAGTACTCGCTTTGTAGTAAGTTATTCACTACAAACTATTTAAATGAAAAAACTATGTTTTAAGCTACTTTTTTATCCCTATTATTTTTTGTACCCTTGAAAAAGAGACACGTGTTGTCTCGAAACCAGTCGGGAGTTTGATTAATAAAAAAGTAGCTTAAAACAAAGGTTTTTCAATTAAGTAGTTTACGTACGTATTTATTCATATTCTCTTCTAGGGCTTCATGATATATGTTGAGATATTAGTAATGATCAACCTACAAGAGACTAATAAATATTATTGCTTTTATTTTACCATTAAGTTTTTTTCAGATTGGTGCCAACGAAATACGCTTTGTGCTGCTTGATGCTGGCCGTTATAATAGCACTGGTGATATTGAGTCGATATGTAAGTAGAACATTTCAACGTATGTTGTTATAGTCACCTAGAATTGGAGCTTCCTTTGCCAATAACATTCTGACACTTGATTTTGAAGATGGAACAGACTTCGCGTGTATTGTTCCTGTGGAAGACGCAGATAGAGGAGCAGAGGGAGAGAGCAGCAGACATGCGGAGGAGGAACGAGGCCCTGGTATATAACGTGCTGCCTCCGCACGTCGCGGCTCATTTCATGGGGCACCGCCGTCGACAGCACCACGAGCTCTATTCACAGAGTTACGCTGAAGTTGGAGTGCTCTTTGCATCTATGCCTAATTTTGCAGGTACCCGATTTGCTACGTACAATAAGCAATTGAATTGCAAAACATTATAAGGCTAAGTTAGTAAATGTATCAATTGATAAACAACAGTTTAAGATTTTTAATTGAAAAAAAGTTATATACGAGTACCTGCCAGAATAGAAATTTGTGGCTGATCTGTTTGTCAGGACAAAAAACGGTCGGAGAAATATATGTTGGAAAAAGTTTCCGATGAAACAGTTACGAGAAGAATTAACTGTTATAAGAGAGATTCCCCCTCCATTGAGACCCTGACCGCGGATGCACGGGTGGATGTCTGGGATGGGGGGCCTGGCGAGGTGGGATACCGGTCTCCACACGGGTGGTAGTAATTACTAATAAACAATGATCGGGGTAAAAAATAACATACCCTACTACTGTTTATTTAAGCCGACTCTGATTGGTTTGGGTGATGGAAACAATGACAATTATAATACATAAGACGAGACAGTGGTAGGGGCAATGAAAGCATTTGTTCGCGTACATAACGTAAATTCATCCATCACATTAACAATCTATATAATGGGACTATGCCTGGATGTAGAAGTCGAGGAAGGCCGAGAAAGACATGGCATGATCAAGTAAAACAAGTGCTTGAAAGTGGGCATGTAAGAAGTCAGAATAATCGACGTGCGTGCATGAGAAGATGTATGAATGTGGAGGAAGCAAGATAAGTATGCCAGGACAGAGTGGTGTGTGGCGTTCTATCCTCTCTGCCTACCTCTTCGGGGAAATGGCGTGATGGTTAGTTAGTTAGTTAGTTATTGCATAGTTTATTGCAAAATGGTTTTGGAATCTCCTTCGTACCCACATATTGTTTAATCTTATATAGTCTCCTGATATCTGTGTTGTAAAATGTATTATATTTCAATAACAGATTTACCATTTTTATATTTGTAGAGTTCTATTCTGAAGAGACCGTCAATAACCAGGGACTTGAATGTTTGAGGTTTTTGAATGAAGTCATTTCAGACTTTGACGCTGTAAGTAAAACAATCCGACATATACTTTGAACCGTAATTGTTCATGAAAATCTTTGTATTCATGTAAAATATTTGTGTTTTGTAGCTATTAGAACTACCAAAGTTCCAGGATATCATCAAAATTAAGACAATAGGATCTTCGTACATGGCTGCAGCTGGTCTAAATCCATCTCGACAAGTTAAGGTACAAAAAGGTTAAAAAACTATACAGTAATTATTATTGAAAAAAATCGAAATTATTTACTCATTTAAGACATCAAGAGAAAGACAGGAAAAAATCATAATAATTACAATGTGCATTCATCAAATCTCTCTTTTTTCAAAACTTTCTCAAAACACAAGAGCTCGTTTTTTCTTTGAGAATAAACAGTGATTTTTTTAATAAACTTATTGCATTTTGAAACATAGATGATATTTATAATATGTAATATTATATAAAACCTAAATTACCTCAAAAAATTTTTTTAATTTCAAGACATAATTTTATACACATTTTTAACAGAAAACATTCGTGATTTTCACTAAGTAGGTAGTCTCTACTGTAGAGATATATACACCGTGTAACAAAAATCGATGTACAAGCGGAAAACCAGTGAATCTACATCATATTTGAAATCGATTTGGTAGAATATCATTTTTTTTATTTGACCAATAGTTTTCGAGAAAATTGATAAAGAAGTCTTTTTTCTCGAAAATTTTTGAAAATTGTTTTCAAATATAATTTGTTTGGTCAAATTAATACTATTCATAAAGAAAACAAATAAAATTTCCCATTTTACTTGGAATGAATGCAATTTTACTTAATCTGCGTTACTTGTGAAAGTTTTTATGAGGAATTTTTTTTTTTTTTTTCAACCTAGTTTCAAAAGTCATATTACACATTCGACTCCAAATATGATGTAAATTCACCAGTTTACGGGTTTTGTTCGAGTTTTATATACACCATGTAAATTTATATTTTATTTTTATTGTTATTTACATCGCTGATTAAAGTAATTACGCGTATTTTACAATAATTCAAATAGAAAACTTTATTTTATGTGTATCCCTTTTTAATTTCAGGCTGATGATCCTATTGCGGTACGTTGGTCTCACCCTTTCCCTGCTGGTAGAATTTGCCCTGGAGTTGAAGAAGGCGCTCCAAAGCATAAACGAACAGTCTTTCAACCATTTTGTGTTGAAGATGGGCATCAACCACGGGCCCATCACGGCGGGGGTTATTGGAGCCAGGAAACCTCATTACGATATTTGGGGGAATACAGTCAATGTGGCGTCCAGGATGGAGAGCACTGGAAAAGCCGGATGTATTCAGGTGATACATGATACGTGATTAATGACAAAAAACGAATTAATATGATTTTTTCAATGATCGTATCTCGTATCATTTGACTTAAAATGTATTTTTACAGCCAAAGCTCTCCTCTGGCGATTAGATTTGAAAGCTTCTAGCTGAATGGGTTTGTTTCTCTGCTTAAACTCGCAGAAACAAACCCATTCCCCGAATAAAAGTGACATTATTTCATACAAGTCAGTATTTTACATAACTTTGAATAAAAATCATAGATGTCTCTAGTCTCCAACCAAATCTTTAGTTTTATGTTTGTTTTATTTTCCTAAAATATTTTTGTACCTACTGCTTGCTTTTTGTTTTTCATACAATATAACAAATGATCTAGATTCACTGTACGTACTTTGTGTAACAATGCAGTGCCTTATGCACCATTGGGTGCGGATAGGGAAGAGGAGTAGTAGTAGTTTTTTTATTACAACAACGTAAAACCAAATTAAAAAATAATGTTTCCATGTATTACAGGTTACTGAAGACACATCAGAAATTTTGAAAAACTTTGGTTTCAAATTTGAGCAACGAGGGTTAGTGTCGGTGAAGGGAAAAGGACAACTAATGACGTACTATTTACTTGGTAAAGGAGAGGTTGAACCTCCTTAATACTATTGTTTTCATCAAAAAGTACTACAACATGTTTCCTGGTAAATTGTTTTATTTTCATTTTCATTATTGTTAAGATGAAAAATGTGGATATCAAAATATTCATTTGACCGATGTTTTGTCCTTGGCTGAGTCAAATTAATGGTCTTTCCATTCATATACTAATATTGACTGATTTAGCGCTAATATGATGCTAATTGTTCACCTATCAGGCGATGGAGACACTAAAGGAAGAGGACGAGACAAGTCCAGCACTGGCGCCCACCGCCATCAGGAGCCCCAACGGGACGCTCCGCCCCCCTGACTGCAACGGGGACCTCAGCACCTCTGGCAAGAGGCCTGGCGATCAGGAAGACGGCAAGCTGCTGCAGGATGATATCTGTGTAGATTCGAGTGTGGACGCTAGGGAGAGTGACGCCTTGTTGAAACACTAACTGACCACTGATTGAGTTGGCGTTTATTTTATAACTAACAATTTCCTTTTTTTAACAGCCTATCAACACTTAATTATTGTGCATTGGATATTTTATTATTACACAAGTGCAGTAAATATGGGATTATCTTATAGATCTCCATAATAGAATACTGTTAAAAACCAAAGTAAATATCTTATTTCTATTAAGTTGGTTGTTTTAATGTTAATAGAGTCAGATATATAATATGTTGATACCACTGCTACTACTTTCCCTCATTCGCACCCAATGGTGCATAGGGCACTGCATCGGTAGGTACACCAAGTACCGAGAATCATTTCATTACATGAAGGTAAGATGATCAGTCATACGCTTCAGTACCAGTCCAAGGTATCACACATGAAATATGAATATGAAAATCACATGTAAATAAATATTTCATGTTGTTGATATTTAACATGATATTATTATCAGTATTACCAACTACTCCATTATGAATTTGTTCTTCAATGTTGGTAATTATTTCGTTAATACAGTGTTTCATTTGGAATGCTTCATGTGTTTGTGAGTGGTTGGGGGCGCAAAATGTAACAAAAATAATAAGGGTAGTAAATTATTGAGAAACGCGAAAATCAAAGTAATAACAAACACATTTTTTATCTGAGTAGTAGTTACCTATAATATGTTTTTTTATGGTCTGAAATTAATCATAATAAATTATACATCAGTTGTTAGCATCTTGTACCCGCCTGGAAGTAAGCATGAGCACGTAGTACAGTTTTGTCTTAATATTGATTGTAACTAATTTTCCCACACAAAAGGAAAATCATTCCTTAAACATTTTTTCTTTATTTTTGACTTGTTATTTATAATTTCTCCAAACATCCGTTTTAATATAACGCATATTTATATTAAAGCGTATATTAGTCAGTATTAATGGATTCTTATTATTCTGATATTATTTTTTATTACTTTTTTTCAAAAAAACATTGTTTTTTTGAAACATTTACAATCTACCTAGATGTGGTTATCGCTAAATAGGGTAAATAATCTTACTAGGGTCACTGTTAACCTTTTAAAGACTAAACTATTGTTCAATATATTTATAAAATTTGTGTATGGATATAAGTTGTTGTTTTGAATTAAGATGCCGGCTTATCAAAATATCAAATACCTAACTGTTCGTTTTTAAAAACACTCTAGTACCTACGTATATTTTACGCTTAATAGTTTTTATCGGCCTAGAAACATATTTAATTGGTATCTTTTTATTTTAAGAACTTACAAGTTATATAATAGGTTTAAAACTTTTATTTAAAGCATAATTCAGTGAAAATGATATTTCACTAATGAACAAACGTGAATAATGTTGGCTGTAGTAATACTGTGTGTTCAAGTCGTTGTTCAGTTTTGATAAAAGCACTTTATGGCTAAATTTGTATGCAGACGTTTCTTAAAAAAAATATTACGCAACCTTTTTTTGTATAAAAATGGTGTAAACGTTTTAATACTACGGTTATTGCTAAATTTATTATAAGTCATAAGCAGGGCTGTGACATTGTAGTGTGTTTGTATGCTAAGTAATTGTTTCATTTAATTTTATTTAACTCATATTATTTTTGGTGAGATACACTTTTTTTAATTAACCACTTTAACGAATATAGCATTTCTATTTTTTTTTAAATTTTGTTAACCTAAATGCAACTTGTGGAATGAAAAAGCAATATAGTAAAGTAAGACCTTAAAAAAACTTTCCTCATTCATTTTTTAAAAATACAACGTAAAATGTTCGTAATTTTAATTGGACTTGTCTTGGGCTCTGACGGAACGCTTTTACCGGTAATATTATTTTTTAACTTTCTTACTAGGGGAGCATAATATTTTGTATTTTTAAAAATATAATTAAAGGTTCCTTTATAAATTAAGAATAAAGGAAATAAGTAAACATTCATTTGGATGTACCTACATCTGTCTTATCATGACGAAAAACGATTTTAATTTACCTACCTAAGGATAGTATTTAATATTTTTAACATTACCTACATCCCTACACGTGTCCTAAAATTACGACCTCGATTTTACGATAAAACATAAATCATATTATTATGAATGGTATTGAATTTACCACATTTAAAAAAAAAAATCTCCGGATAAGATACGTAAATTATATTACAACTATTTTTAAACTTTTAAATATTTAGAAATTATTTAAGACATGCACGAGTTATTAAAAACACGTTTTAATTTCACCGAGTGTTCTGTTATCAATGAATTCCTAAGCATGTTTGTAGTTTTTTTTTTTTGCCACTAATATTATTTTAAGTTAATTTTTACAACTTTTAAAAATGTAATTTTGTACTTAGTAGAATGTGATATTTTTTCATATTTATGTCTATTATAAATGTTAGATCAACGACTCTAATGTAGGTAAATATATTTTTCAACATGTCTCCGTGTGGTAGCTATTGTGTATAGCCACTTAGTTATTATATACATGTGATTTAGTATTCAAGATAGAATAATAAATAATAATGACATAGACGTATGCCATAGTAATACTCGCTTCAATTAAACCGAAAAAGGATTGAAAATAATGAAAAATGAGCAATTTTTCAAAGTTACCACTTCACTGAATGGTCGCCCCGAATTACAGAAAATATAAAATAATTCTCATATTAGATTACGCTTGACTTGGCCTATAGGAAAACATGTATTAAACATATTTTAAGTGTCTTCAATATTTATATTAGTTATTTACAAAAAATACTTAACCATTTATTTTTAATCAAATAAACATATCCGTTGAAGAATGCCTATCTTAAAAATAATTTTTTCATTTAATTTCTGTTTGATATTATGTGTGTGTACGTATTTCATCGGTATAATAATTAAAAAAATTAACATTGTTATAAGTTATCACATTGCAAAAATTATTTTGATGTTTAGTATTAGACAATAAATGACCTAGTTGTTAATATTAGATAGAACTGTAGATATTGAAATTATTAATTTATTAACTGCATACTTCAAAACTAGTATTCAATTGAATGTTTTTTTGATACCTCCTAGTCCTAAAAAGTATCATTATTTTATGTATTCCTATTTATTATTGTAATTGTCATAACAATTATTATACTTTGCGATATGAATTAAGGATAAAACGATTCTTACGAATATTGTTGTATTGTATAGTATCTCTATGTACGCAGCGAATGCAATCATTTGTATTTTCAAGTCTTACTAGTTAGTAAAAACCACTTAGTTGGCAGTATTAAAGAAATTGAACAAGTAAAATCAGTTTTTTATTATATCAAGTAAAATGGAAGGTTATTGGAACGGGTTCCCGAACTTCAACGTTGGTTATGAAGTCAAACCACCTATTCAATATATCTTTCTCAGACACTTGTTCTCAAAACTCGACAAGCGAGCATTCTGAGCTTTTGGAAGGTGCCAGGATTCACATCCATAAAAAAGCACCGGCACAATGCAGGAGTTAAAGAGTCGGCATTATGTTTTGTTTGAACCGAAATTTCAGACAGCACGCATCGTGTTAAAGGTTGCTCCAGCACTTCCTAGGCGGATCGCGAGTTCCTTGTGCGTGGTGACATCTTTAGTTATATGAACACCTAAGTATCTGAAGCTGTCAACTCTTTCGATCCTCTGCCCATTGTTGTAAAGTGGGAAAAGACTTATCGCATATTAACTGGGTCCATTTGGTATACTTGGTATTTAGGACCTGGCTTGGGCATGTACTCTGGATGCCTGAACCCGAGCTGCCTCTACTTTACGCCTGCAGGATGCCGCCGTCTTGGTAGACCGTCGATGACCATCTTCCGGGTGTACTCGGCGAAGCTAATGGCTGCGGGCGTGACGTGGGAGGAGGCGAGACAGCTAGCTGGCAATAGGGTCCCCTGGAGGGATCTAGTGATGTCTACACGCTCCACATAGGAGCGAACGTGGTGAAAGAAGAAGAAGAAGAAATGGTAGGTAGTAATAAGAACAGTGGTTTCCAAACGGTAGTTGGGGGGTCTTTGGGGGTACCCAAAGAGATAACATTGGTGATGAGCGTAATGGGGAATGTTGTAACACATCAAGAGAGGTCACTTAACCCATCGAACGATAGTTCAGAAGCTCTGTAAATGTCTAGATAATCAAAACTCGTATCCAGGGCTCCTCTGTTTCTGTTGAGATATCAATAATGATCGATATTAGCCCAGCAAGGGTATAATCCAGTAATTTGTCGACAAGTATAATTTAAAATTTAGAAATGAAACTTTTTTGTTTTAAAATGAGCCTCGATTTTTGGATTATTCTTTAGTTATTATGGTACATTATTTGAATCCTAGGGTGATCACTCTAATATTTGAATAAAAAAGCAATTATCGAGAAAATATTTGTGTATTAGAGATATACATAATTATGATAAATTTTACAAAATAAAAATACATTCAATGTGCATTATTAGCTTTCAAACAGATTATAATATTACATTAGTATGAAGATACTTAATCGTAATTTTTTATCGAAAATATTATTTGCAATTCAAAGCAAAGTTATGTACATTATTTACAATAATACAAATAATATGCATTTCTTAACAACAAACTTTGCGAAATATTATTTACACACAGTAATTCGTTTTGTGATTTACATTTTTCACTCACATAACATTATACTATACATAAATAATTTACAATTCTATTTTTTCAAAATATTAGGAAACAATTTTTTTTTTTCGACTTACAAGGCATCGAGCATAACATTTTTTATTACGCGGATATTTTTTTCTTAGTACAATATTTTATTCAGTTGTGCTTATAACAATGGATTATTTTTGTGGATAAAAATAGCACTTATCTTACAAAAATCAGGCAAACAATTCAGTGTCATAATTAATACGCAATAAAAGCCCTACCCTTTCCCTAGACTGTTTAAAAGACTATTGAGTCTTTTTTAGTCCAGCACAACTCTACCGATTTTTTTAAAGCTAATCTGCGCAATTTATTAGATTCAGTTTGAGCTGGAAAAAGCGGAAGAAAATAAGGTGACATACGCTACCAAATGCCGATAATTAATAGGCAGAATAAACAACTAACACCATCAGTCAGCAAGAGCCGACACACTTGCCGGCCGGTTCCTGCCGGACAGCCGTGGATAAGCTGAGTAAATTTTAATTCAATTTGACCAACTAACACGTATTTTTAATTATCTTGTTTTCGATACTACATTACTGCCCCCGTTTATTTCGTGTTTTAGTTTTTAAGTATAGTTAATATTTATAGTTTTTAATATTTCATTGTTTCTGCAATAAAACTGTAAGTAAGCTTACCGACGTTCAATTGTCTTTTATACACATTACACATTCCTGGCGTTTGATCCTGGCGATCCAAGAAATGGGAACTGGATGCTAATCCATTTTCTGTGGAGCGAAAAGTTGTTAAGATCACTCCTAAGGAACGATGAAAGCCCCACCCTTTCTCTAGACTATATTGAGTCTTTTTTCGGTCCAGCACAACTCTACCGAACTTTTCAACAAGCTAAACCGTGATTTTAAGATTGTTAGTGTGGATGGTGGTAAATTTCGGATGAATTTACGTGATGTAAAGGAACAAATACTTTTATTCACTCCCAAGGAAACATTTTCACGAACATCCACACGGAGGTAACAAATCTCTCAAATTCCTATACAGTTGACTCACTCAGCCATATGGTAAATTACCCCACATATCACCTACAATACAAGTGAGGCATCCTATACAATAAACATGTTTTCACTGCAAATAATCTTACACTTATACATTAGTTACCAATCCATGATCGATTTGTGTTACAATTTCAAAGTAAGCGATGTTACTTTTGTGCATTTAAAATAATAATGTGACGGGACAAGGGTAATGTAAGTGAAGAGCAAACATTTAAAGAGACCGGAAGGGTTTCGAGATTCATTTCCACTGAGAACACCTTATATAAAAAAAATTTTCGGGTCTGGGTACCTACTACTTTCCCTTACTCGCACCCAATGGTGCACAGGGCACTGCATCGGTACACCAAGTGCAGTGTATCTTGATCATTTTATTACATAAAGGTAAGGTGATCAGTCATACGCTCCAGTATCAACCAGTCCAATATATCACACATGAAATATCAATATGAAAATCACATGTAAATTAATATTTCATGTGGACTCCCTACGGGAATCGAACCCGCGACTTCATGCACGGTAGCCAAATACGCTACCACTAAGATATTTTTTGCTTTTTAAATACAAAATAATAAAAGAACCGTGCTTGTATTAAATTTTGATAATTCAATAAAATCTCGCGTGTTTCAAAGTAAACAAAGCTCGGATGTTTTCCCAGTTTTAGGAAAGCTAAAGTGACTATATTAAAGCGTGTATGATAGGTACTTCAAAGTTCAAAGCTGGATGTCAAAGCTTAATTTTTATTTACGAAAAACTTTTCAAATACAGTATTTTTTTAGTATCACTTGCTAAATTTTACAAAAATACTATATTAGAAAAAGAAACGTAATGGAAAGTTTAATTTGGATAAAATGTTAAAAAAAAAATAAAACGTTGGTTTTTCGTTTTTATCACCAATCAAAATTAGACCAGTTAGAAGTTTTTTTTGTGAGCTATAAGTTTTCTAGGTTTTTCGTTTTCAAGCAAAGATTTTTATTAATATAAAAATACACTTAAGAATGATTAAATTCCATAGTATCTTCTTTTTAAGTATTTTTTTAAAAGTTAAAGTAATGATTTAATTTACAAATGAGAAACTCGATGTTTACTAATTATTTTGAAAAAAAAATTGAGCTAGTTATTGTATTATAACAATGCAGTCAGTTCACTTGTATGAACAAGGATACCAAGGACATCCACGAGGATACCAGAAAGTGCATAATCACACCGTCATCTCGTCCTCGAAAGCTTGATTATAATATTATTATTTACTCGTAAATTACAGCTTCCGGAAGTCAATCAATACATAATTCAAGTAAACTTGTTTGTTAAATGGGTGAACAATAATTTTTTGGAATGATTTTATTCTCAATTTACGTTAGTTTCAATAAAAAACCACAACGGACGCGCATTTAAAAATATCTCATAGTTAGAGTACTAATTGGTAATCCTTAGTAAATAATAGCTGTATCAATACTTCAGTGGTCTAAAATAAGCTAACTAATACATCCCAATATTGACAAAATGTTGTATTCATTATAATAGTTTTAGGGCTTTGATTTATCGGTTATAATAATTTCAACGTTCGAACATAAATATAACGAACGTATATCCATGAAAATTTTAATTAACGAGTCAAATAATTAGGTGATTTTCGAAACTAAATGTTTTATTTATTAATTAGAAACACAATCAACTAATATAAGTTGACTTTTATTGACTTGAGTTGAATTCATATAAATTGACGTATACCATAGTAACAAAACTCGTAGTACAACCCGAAAACTGGTGAATCTACATCATATTTGGAGTCGAATGTTTATAACTTTTGAATCTGAGCTTAATTTTTTTTCCTCTCGTAAAGGCTTTCATAAGTACCGTAGATTAAGTAAAATCGCACCAATTCTAGATAAAATTTGTTTTTTGCTTTTGTTTTCAAGATTTTTTGTTGAATGCGTTTAAAATCGTAAAAAAAACAACTCACATAATATTAGATATTATTGATATCTCAACAGAGACAGAGAAACTCTGGAAACGAATGTGGGTTATCTAGGCGTTTACAGGGCTTATGACCTGTCATTGGCTGGGTTAAGTGGATAAAGTTAGATTGCCTAAAAATGCTTAACTATATTCTCAACAGATGTCACTAAAGGGAAAGAATATTAAAATTATTTAAAATCTGTCGAAAACACAACTCGCATGTGGATCCTTCTGTACAAACTCAACATATATACAAGTTTCAAAAATTTTTCAAACATGGTTGTCAGATGATGGGCGGAATGGGGAATGTTGTAATACATCAAGTGGCCACTTAACCCAGCCAATGACAGGTCATAAGCCCTGTAAACGCCTAGATAACCCACATTCGTTTCCAGAGTTTCTCTGTCTCTGTTGAGATATCAATAATATCTGATATCAGCCCAGCATGGGTATAATCCAGTAATTTGTCTACAAGTATTTGTATTCATTCAAAATGTTGTTGTTAAACATAATATTACATTATTAGCTATCTTAACAATTTCCTGTGTGCAAACATCATGATAATATTTTGTTGATTGATTCGGCATTCACTATGTAACACTTCAATAGTAACACATAACATCGTTTTATTTAATCATAATTCATAATGATAATAACTTACGATCGCGCTCAAAAATCAAACATATTTAGCGTGTCTTTTGAGACACAGTACAGTTTTCTGAACATGAAGCTGCAAAATAAACTGTACAGTTTTCGGTCCCGTATAAAGTGCGAATTCGGTTGGTATTTATTAACTCAAAAGGTCATAGATATAAAATTGAGCGTTGACATTTAAAAAATATATTGTACAAACAAAAAGACACAGTAGAGTAAGAAGAATAACGTTTAGTTGATATAAATAATTAAATTTGAAAACCGCATGTAATAATTTAACAGGTTCAAAGTTGGTTAGTTTTAAAATTTTTTTTTTTTTTCTCGATTTTAACGAATTGTAAAAATGATATTTATTAATATTTTTAACAACAATTCAAATAATATTGTGAAATTTTAGAGTTAAATAATGCAAAATCCGAGACTAAATGTTTGTTTTTAAAATTCTAGTGCACTCCACCAGCATTGTTTTAATAAACTGAAATATTAATATAATGTTAGTAAAAAATTGTATAAAACCACTTACTGACTTTAAGTGGTTTTTTACAATTTTTTATTAACATGTTTTTAAAAAATACCACAAAGTTAATGCTTTGAATATTCATAATAACTAAAATATTATTAAGTACGATACGTTCTTCAAGGTGTAATATTTACTCATGTACCATTTAGAAACACGAATATTTACAATTTATCAGTCATACACATAAATATTTGTTGAAACAGGCCTTTATTTATCATTGTATTCATTTATTAAAGTGCATCATCTTACAATTAAAAATATGCATCGCTTCCGACGGCGTTTTAAAGCGATTAATTTAATATACTAATAGTTATATTATTTAATATACTAATGGGTCCAAACTCCAAAGCTTCACCACTCAAAAGCTGCCAAAACTGTAAGGCTCATAACGCACATATTGTGCCGTTGGCAAAATTCGCAGATTTTCTTAAGAAAAGAGTTAGTATTGTGAATAAACTATATTCGCCTTTTGCCGATTGTTTTGTGAATCGCGCGAACGGCACATAAGGAGTAAACAGAGTCAAACAGCGGATATTATTTACTACTAGCTGAGCATTAATTGAGCCCTCGTTATCTTGGAATAAAGGTCTAAGTACAAGCGAACACAGGAGCTAAGGGGGCGCGGGCGGCAGTCACTCTGTCGGCGCCAGAAGCAACCCTCACGTCCCCACGAATTTATAAACAACCCCGAATACCAGAACACTGACAAGTACTAAAACGAGGGTGGTTGTGACTTTGGCGAAGGCGTTTAACCCGGACTCGCCCGGGTCCGGGGGGCGAACGCTCTGCCCCGGAGCGGCGCGCCCCCTTTTGCCAGCGAGTCCTCGCGCCAGAGCCGGGAAAGCTAAACTCTGAGTGAAAGTCAATTTGTGAAGTGATTCTGATAGGGAGTAAGGTCCTACGCTTCCCCGCGCCGCCGCCCTTAGCAAGGCGTACTCTAAATCTAAGGCGTCGAACAGCGAGTATCTGGTCGTCATGGTGGAACTTCTTCTCCTGTCGTGGTGCGGCCAGTTGTCGTGGTGGCGCGCGGGGGCGGCCACTGAGGTCATGGACGAGTTGGTGGAGGAGGTGGGCGAGAGGTCGCGCAGCTCCTCGGCGGAGGTGTGCGCGGGCTGGCGCAGCAGGCGCGCGTGGTCGGGGTGCAGCAGCGCGCACGAGGGCCGCCTGCCGCCCGCCGGGCTGCCCAGCGGACCCATACCGCCCGGGGACGGGGAAGCCTGAAAAACACCAAAAGATATTCAACACTCTTGGACATTCATTTTTTTTATCAATGAACATGAATACTAAAATTGTAGGTGCTA
Organism: Micrasema minimum; assembly: GCA_022494985.1. Classification (NCBI taxonomy): domain Eukaryota; kingdom Metazoa; phylum Arthropoda; class Insecta; order Trichoptera; family Brachycentridae; genus Micrasema; species Micrasema minimum. The sequence goes on along the minus strand of JAGVSP010003195.1, from coordinate 10,836 downwards.
TAGACCATTTTGTATTTAACGGAATACTCTGATTAAACTCCAGAATACAATACATAATTAAAAGAAAAGGTTATACATGTTTTTTTTAAAAGTATTAATCGTGTTTTGACACTTACGAGTAAATATCATAAGTAGGTCAGTACTTTTATTACCCGAGATCAATTATTATTAATTTTTAATATTTTTTAGGGAATCGAACCTGGAATCATGGTATTAAGCCAGCTTCTTAGCTATCACACAGAAGCCACCAAGCAACGAGGTATATGTAATAAAATCAACATAGGTAGGCGCAGCAATTTAACGAAAGCAATTTATATTTTCTAATAAAACTTTCCGTATTTTAACGAGTGCAACACTGATGAACTGCCAACATAGAACCTTCAAATGATTTATTTCTTTAAGAAGCAAATTTCCACTACTTTCTAATGAAGCAATCTCCAATTCAGTGAAATAAAAGTTCAACATTCTGGAAGCGACCTCGTGATTGATTACTATGGTTAAATTTGCAAATTTAATTTATAAAAACTGTTTTTTAAAATCCACAAGAATTTAAGCAAGTTTGAAAACAGATTGGTATGTGAAAATATGTGTATACGTTTTTATTTAACCGTTTCTAGAAATGTGGTGAATGACAAACGAAAAATAAAGTGTTTTGTAAATTTTGTCTAATAAATCTCAGACGCAGAAAGAAGATTCATATTTTTGGAGCTATGCCAAGTTTTTGGGGGTTGCTAAAATGCTTTATTTTCTACAAAATAATAAATCATTTACGTATGCGTAAAAAATGCATTGCGATCCTTAAAGTAGAGCTTTAAGAAAACAAAAAAATAACTTTTTACGACTTTACTGAAAAATCTGATTTGAAATACTGTTAGTAAGATCTCAAAGTAGGTAAAATAACCAAAGGAAACTAGTAAATCCAATAAATTGAAATAAGAATATTAATTTGAAGGTATTATGTAGGTATTATTTTCACCAAGCATAATTGAATTACGAAAAAAAAAATATGGACGTTACAAATATTAATAATATTCTAAACGAGTACATTTTCTAAGTTTTATAATTTTTCATATCACTACTTTGCGTGTCAACTTTGATACAATCTCAAGTAAACGTTTCGGAAATGGCTATTTATTACTATAAACCTTTCCATTACAGTTTAGTGAACCCAAGTCCCAAGATAATAATAAAGCTGAGCTTTAAGGCTTTTAAATGATGTCGGTTAAGCTAATAAAGCTGATATGTCGTCCGTTGGCCCTAGTGTTTGTTATTACAACTTACGTTTTATTACTTACAATAAAGATAACACGGATTTTCAAGAAACTTCATCTCCACGACTGCACGATATTATAAAAGTAATACTGATTGTAAATTAAAATGACTGCTACGATGTTTGTGATTAGTTTTACGGTAATAACAATTTATTATCGCACATATTGGGAGACTCAGATTTGATGATATTTTGTGATTGAACTTTTTAGAATAACGTCATACTTTCATAAAACCCAAGGGAGGTAAATCAGTTGTCACTTGTAAACACAAACCCTGTCGGAAATAAATAAGAGAACAAACTCGATAATGTTCACAAATCAAACAATAATAGTTACATATAAATATTAGAACTTTTCAAGTAAAAATCAGAATATCAAAGCTTTTAAAGTAACTTATTTTGATTTTCGTAAGGACCATACTGATTTTTAATAGTAAACAGGATATGTGGCAGATCGTTGTGAATAGGAATGTGATAGCAAAGAATGCAAGGGGTTGAAGTTATCTTTTTATTAATTTGTATAATATGTACCCAATGCAGCGCTGATAACATCAATAATTAGCTAAATAATGTTTGTGCGAGTGCAGCTTGGAGTAGTGGGCGCCGCATTACACAGTATGAAAGCTGTCTGGAGATCGGATATTTACTCGGTTAAAATTAAAATGTCGCCTTTATAACTCCTGCATCACACCTGTTCTTCTCTATGGCTGCGAATCGTGGCACCTAACTAGGGCCCAAGACAGCAGAATACTAAGTTTTGAGAATAGGTGTCTTAGAAGAATTTTAGGTGTGCGGTGGTTTGACTTTGTAAGGAACACAGAGGTGAGGCAACGGACTCAGCAACCCTTGGCATCCACTGTCATCCGCCGAAGGCGTTTCGGCTGGCTAGGCCATATACTACGTATGCCTCCCGAGAGCCTTAACCATGCTTGCCTATTTTACAAGGCATCAGGTTCTCGGCGTCCCGGTCGTCCACTGTTGACAATTCGTCGGCAGTTTGCGTCAGAGCTGCGGGACGTGGACTTGACTTGGGAGGATGCGCGGGAGCTGGCGGCCGATCGCTTGGCCTGGAGGCAGTTTGTGGATTCCATATGCTCCACATAGGGAGCGGATATGGTATATGAATGAATGAAATAATGTTTGTAATTGCGTAAAGCGGGTCCCTAAGAAAAATAAGAAAATGCAAGAAAATTTTTAATATTTCTCTCTCACCTGAACCGAGTCTATACCAGAGTCGTTGTGAAACAGTAGATCTGTGTGTATGTGCGGAGTCAGCAAAGTCGGCGGGCCGAGGGTCAGGTGCGGCGGGGCCGAGCTGACTTTGGGCGACCCCGGAGACAGAAGTCGACGCGGTGACCCCGGCGACAGGGTCAGGTGCGGCGAGCCGGGCGGCGCGTGGCCGGGCGATCCGGGCGAGAGGACCAAGTGGGGGGGCGAGTCAGCTGCGGCGAGATCGGCAGAGTACGGGCCAGAGTCAGCTGGGGCGAGTTGAGAGCCAGGGTCAGGCGGGGCGAGCCAGGAGGCTCCTGGCCTGAGTAGCGCCGTTCCGGGGGAAATATGAAGCTCTGCCCATCTCCTTCGCCGCGGGGACTTTGGTGCGGAGAGTCTTGTGATGGCCACACCTGCAGGAAGTAGGAAGTATATTAAATTTATTTTTGTTTTAAATTTATTTGTAAAGAATTTCGACAATCTGAAAGTAGTTTCAAATTAAAAATATTTCCAATCTAATATCTTATGTTAAAATCAAAAAACGATTTTTTTGGTTCTACGTGATTTTATTATCAAGTTAGTGACAATTGTTTTGCCTTGTAAGGGTTTAGTCACCTGTTGGTGGCCCAATAATGTGGTATGGATTTATGTGGGTGCACAGAAGGAGAGAAAGTAAAACAGGTACTTACGTTTTGCAATACAATGGTTTATTCACTAAAACTAATACTACTGAAGCTTACACTTGTAAATAATGATTCTACAAACTAAATTAGGCAAAATAAAATGATGATTTGAAATACTAAGTTGGCGGGAATTCTGTGCCCAAAATTCGCGTGCGATGACGAAGGGAGTCCAAAGTATTCTCGAAGCCAGTTTGGCCAATTCGTACGTTTACGGTCGGCGGTCGGCAACTGTCGGCTCGTGACGTCATTGTCGCACGCCACAAGGGCATTATCAAACTGTCGGCCCTTACAAGGCCCTTGCAAGGCGAAACAATTGTCACTGATAAAAAAATCACGTAGAACCAAAAAAATCGTGTTGCAGCTTGAATTTAATATCAACACGTTTATATAATCAATGTTCGTAAATTTTCACGGTTTTAAGAATTCAGATTATGTTTTGTTTATGTCTTGCCAACACAAAGCCCACAAACCCGGCATAATACCCAGAAAAAACGTAATCTGTGTTTTATATCAATCATATGTGGGTTTAACGTACCTGTAGAAGAGGCAGCGAGCAAGTGGGGAGCGGGTGGTTGGATGAGTCCCCTTCTCGTCCCCATCTCGGTCCGTCTCTGCTGACGAGTTGCCTCCACTGGGTGTCCTCACCGCGGCCCAGAGGCGCTTCAATCCTACTTCTTTTCCAATCATATATGGGTTTAACGTACCTGTAGAAGAGGCAGCGAGCAAGTGGGGAGCGGGTGGTTGGATGAGTCCCCCTTCTCGTCCCCATCTCGGTCCGTCTCTGCTGACGAGTTGCCTCCACTGGGTGTCCTCACCGCGGCCCAGAGGCGCTTCAATCCTACTTCTTTTCGCTTCTCTGATTTCTGGAAATTAACAGAAAAAAAACATAAATATAGGTAGGTAATTATATAAATATAGAGGGCTAAAGAAACTTGTATCACGGCTCACTACGTGTGCGTGTACGTGCATATGTGGAAATACACGGAGTAACAAAACTCGTAGTACAACCCGAAAACTGGTGAATTACATCATATTATTTGGAGTCGAATTTCGAATTTTGTCGAATTTTTAATCTAGGTTGAAAAAAAGGTTTTTCTTCATAGAAAAGCTTTCATAAGTACCAATAGCAGATTAAGTAAAATTGAACCAATTCTTACTAAAAGGCGTTTTTTTTATATTTTGTGTTCTTTATTTATTAATACTATTGTATTAATTTGAACCAATAAATTATATTTGATGACAATTTGCGAAAATTTATCTTAAAAAAAATTAACTTCATACTCAATTTTCCCAAAAACTAAGGGTCAAATTAAAAAAATATACCATTAAATATCGACTCCAAATATGACGTTGATTCACTCGCTTCCTGCTAGTGCATCGAGTTTTGTTACACCATGTATAGTTGTACAGTTGACAAGTGTATCAACAAAATCCAACCTTTTTTTACTAATATACATTTTAAGAAATCTAGTACACTCATTTTCTAAACATTTTTTGTATTTGCTTTTTAGCTAGTAGGCGTTTTATATGATAATAATAATAACAACAACAATAATAAAGAATCGGCTAATTTATAAAGCATCATTTTCGTGAAAAATCAGGGGCGCTGTAAATTGATAAACTTAATTCCAGGCCTAATAAATTTACGAACAAAAAAGTGACGAAAATGAAAATTACGATAAATTCATTTTAGTTGTAGGTAAAACAATGTAAAAAAAAATATAGTAAAAAATAACAGTCTTACAAAATATCTACATTAGTTAACGAAAATTCTATTTAATAAGGTATTATTTATTAAAGACTGATTAAAAGAAATCGTTTCCTCACAAGACAGTACAGTTATTGACAGTTGTAGACAAAACTGACCTTTTTTTTGACATCTACAGTTCTACAGTAAAAAAAAAACATATAAAAATAATTCAAACTAGTCCTCATGACATTTTTTGACGAGATAGGTCGGAGGATAAAACGTCACACTACAAACTTAAGCTATCTTTATATGGCGCAGTTTACTACACAGTTTTCTGTGCAGTCTGAAAACGGTCCCGTATAAAGGTAAAACTGCATGAAAAACTGTGTGCTAGTGTCAGATTTAAGCTGACATGACAGTCAATGTTTTTTATGTAAACGTTTAAATAGACATTGGTTTATTGTATGCTTTTAAATACGTAAAAAAACAATAACATATATACATAATTAGCTAAATATACAATTTCCTGAGAGCAAACATACGATAATAACTTACAATCGCGTTTCAAAAATACACATATTTAGCGTGTCTTTTGACAGAAGTTTGACAGACTGCACAGTTTTCTTAACAAGAAACTGTGTAGTTTTCTGAACAAGAAACTGTCTCATATAAAGTGGGCATAAGTGTGACTGCAAACGCAGTTTGCACATATGTAAATTTCACTTCGTATATTTGATTCTTGCATAGTATCACTCATACACGCCAAATAATCAAATTAAAAAACGATTGCTTTATAATTTCATTGGAAAATAAATATATATTGTATTTTTTTTGGAAATTTCTTAAATTAAATCTTGAAAAAAAAAACTGTACTAGTCTTAAAATAAAAAGAAATCAATTAACCCAATCGCTCATCAAACGACACATCGTCTATCTCCGTCAACCGTCACTGACAAAATACTACCTTAAAGTTGTATTAAATTGTAAACTCCGGCGTCATATTTTTTTGCTGTTTTTTTTGAGCTCCAAATTGGAGTCAATTTCCCCAAAGTATGTGTTAATGCTCGTTTACTGAATTCCCAATATTCGCACAGACTAGTGATGTGCATAACAGAATGATAAAATAATCGTTATATTGTGATTTGGTTTTGAATATAGTAATAAATTCGTACAACCAATGTTCCAAAAGGCGCTAAAATTTTATTAAACAGAACAAATAGTAAAATTAAGTTGCACTCCGATTATGAAGGGATATGTTTGAAAAATGGATATAACATTAATATCTACACTAAAAATAATCAAACTATTTACTAATAAAAAAATAAAACATTGAATTTGCCAAACATTTCACATGGATATTTTGACATAGACATTTTTCAAACAAATAAAAAATTTTGTTTATTTTTATATTTTGTAAAAATATTTGTAATAGAAGTATTCGTTTTTAATTTTTTGTAACTCGGTTTTAATTTCGGCTCTAGAGAAAAATACATGCCTAATATTTTTATGTAGTAGGTGGGTCAGACAGTCAGTCACTATTCATCCGTTTGATAGCGAATGGAACCGGTCGGTTTTTGATAACAAAACAATGGTTACATCACTAGTTAACAAACCGATCATGTGAACATATCGGGAGTATTTGCTGGAGTAACATTCCCACCATTACCTTCCAGAATTCTGTCAAAATTGATATTCAAATTGTTTGAATGTTTTTTTATCAACGCGTCGGAGGCTTTCGGGGATGTTTTCAGCGTTGTCATGTTTGGGAAGTGCTCGATATATAAATTTTACACACACGAGTAAAAAAGCAGAGTTTTGAAATATCATTCTCAAAAAAAAACATTTAAAGGAATGAATTTCTGTCATTTTCGACAATTCACTCAGTGACCTCGTTCTAAAAACTCATTTTTTAGTTGAGAATATGGAGTTGGGCAATATTGAAGGTCATGAAAGGCGATGAAAATATTTATTTTTAGAATAATAAAAAACTGTGTATTTTAAATACAAGGGGGCAGAAAATGAACGACTACATTTGTAATAGGCGCCACAATTTAAATTTACGAGGTAGAGGGGTGTAAATAAACAAGTTGGTGCAAATTTATTTGGAAGTTTTATTGAGTATTTAAAAAAAAACTTAACGAGAAATTTGGAAGGGATTATGGATATCTAAGAATTTGGAAGGGAATATGAATATCCATATTCCCTTCCAAAAAGATGTCAAATTGTAATTATTAGCCGTAATGGGTGAAATCAAGTTTTTGTCTACAAGTATTTGGACACACTCAAAATTTTGTTTTTTAAAAATAATCTGGTAAAAGTTATAAGCACAAATTGAAGATTCATCTTCAGGCGTTTTAGTAGGTGATATAATTCGGTAAGAATCTCACTTGCAGTCATAAAGGTTTCTGCTAAAATGCTTAGCAATTTTTCTCAATGGATGACAGAGAATGTTCACATGTGAAGCGTCGCGCCATTTTACTATATATATTGGCAGATATGGATATCAAATACTAGGTGAAATGGGGAATGTTGTAATACATCAAGTGGCCACTTAACCCAGCCAATGACAGGTCATAAGCCCTGTAAACGCCTGACGATATCCATATTCCCTTCCAAATTTCTCGTCTCTGTTGAGATGTCAAATTGTAATAATTGGCTTATTTATTACGCGTCATTTTTTGTTGAAATCGCCTCAAGGGCACATTCAATATTCTTAATTAATACATTCAATATTATAAATTAATTCCAGTCTCAATTCATGAATAAAGGAGAAGGAGGAACTGTGTATTATTTTAGCTGGTCATGATATTTGCGTTGTAATATACAACTTTGTAATGGCCTTTTAGTGCGTATAAGCACTTAATGATATGGCATTTTTTCAAAAAAGTTTTTCAAAGTCTTGCAAGGTCAATTTCGTCATTGTTATGTGTTATGTTGGTAAATGGTTTTGATTTTCTGCTTTCATAAGAGGTTTTTTTATAGCCATGTTTCTGTAATGTTATTATTATTATTATTATTATATTTTAATATTTAGGCGAGCAGCTTAAAGCTGATATGCCTAAATTTAGTTAGGTTTAAACTTGTCCAGTCCATTCTTAAACCCGTTCACACTATTCGCAATGACCAGCTCCTGCGGTAGCCCGTTCCAGCTATCTACCACCCTGTTGCTCAGGAAATGTTTTCTTGGTTCTGATTAAACCGGGTCTTCTCCAGCTTAAGGTTGTGGCCTCGAAGTCGTGCGTTGTTTTTCAGTTTAAAGTTTAAGCACTTTATTACACTTGTGACGGTTCATTATCTTTATTTTCAATTAAATCACCCCTTTCCCGTCTTTTCTTCAGTGTTGTGAGACAAGAGTTTCTAGTCTCTGCTCATCAAGTTGTTTTTTAGGCTAGGAGATTATGTGGCCCGTAAATGGACTTTTCCAACATATCGATTCCTTAGCTAGGGACTCCATATCTGAAAACCGTATTCCAGCATCGTTGATTTTTTATATATTTGTAATACATTTTTGGTGTTATGTATGCTTTTTTAATAAGATAGATATCCATTGTTTAACGAAAGGACTGTAATGGCCGGTTTTATAAACATCCGTTCGTAACGTTTGTTATACATTATACAATTATACATATATATCGATGGCTTGGGTGTTTATAAAACCGACCCTAAAGCAAATATACACAGTAAAAATATATTCAATACCAATGCAAAGATGGAGCTAGTTACGCGCTGGTGAATGATTCTCGATTCGTAACATATATACAAAATCAAAAATGTTATTCGCTAATAAGCGGAATGGGGAATGTTGTAGTACATAGAGTGGCCACTTAACCCAGCCAACGACAGGTCATAAGCCCTGTAAACGCTCGAATATCTATCCATATTCCTAAATTTGAAAGAGTTCTATCTCATATCTGTAGGGATATAGAATGAAATATATTATAAGTACTACTTTCGTTTTCCCGCACTTGATTGTGCTTAGGGTGCTGCATTAGTACACCAAGTGCAGTGAATCTTTATCATTGTTACTTTAAGAAAAAATGATCAGTCTTACGCTTCAGCGCCAGTCCAAGGTATCGAGATATAAAGAGCATACTACACCACGTGACTCGCGGCCGCTTACCACGTGACTCGCGGCCACAAACGCATTCCTCGATTTTCTCCCTGGAATTTAACAAAGAGCAATGATTTTTTCACACTTTTTAGATATCAACTAGATGCGTGTTTGTATCGTCTTATTTTAAAATAATTTGTCTATCTCCTTTAACAAATAAAATATTAAAAAAAAAGACGAAGCTAACACGCATCTAGTCGATATCTAAATGTGTTTAAAAAATTTAGCAAATTTTTTTCACACTTTTTAATTTGTTTGTATCGTCCTTATTTTAAAATAATTTATTTATCTCCCTTAACAAATAAAATATTTAAAAAATAAGACGACTCAAACACGCATCTAGTCGATATCTAAATGTGTTTAAAAAAAATGGCAATAATGTTAAATTCCAGGGAGAAAATCGAGGAATACGTTTGTATGGGAAGCGGCCGCAAATCACGTGGTGTGGTATGCACTTAAGTATCTACAGATCTACACAAACGAAAAATGTGATGGCGGATTATCGGTATATTGAAAGAATTATCTTATTTAACACCTCTAGTATTTCCCTAAGCTCTAAGTTTAATGGAAAATGGTGCCCACACAATCTGCATGGAATAACCAGGGGATAATCTTAATCGAATTATGTAATGGTCAGTTGGTAAATTGAATAATGTGTCAAGAGGAAGTTCAGAGTATCGCATCCAGTATCCATGGTCACGGGTGTTCATAGTTGGCAGGATTTCAATTTGGTTTACAAATTTGCATACAGTACAAAATACAATCACGAGCGTATTCAATCTATCAATTAAAATGACTAAGTTGTCATGTTTTTTATAACCTGTAACAACTATTATTTTATCAGGTCACCAGTTTTTAAAACTAAACAAACTAGTCAACATAAAATTATAAATCATATTTATTTTACCTCATTATTCCAATTTATAAATAATCAAAAAGACTTTAAAAAAGTACGGGTATAAAATATATTATATATTGGTACATGGTTTTTTTTTTTTTTTTAACCTCTTCACGCATGAATTATTATGAAATGCACACATTAGAATAACTTATTTACTCTGCAAATATTAATATAATTTTTGTAGTTTTATAAATAATTTTATTTCAAATAAACATAGCTTTTTTGTTTCTAGGGTGGGAATAAGAAAAAATGAGAAGTTATTTTACATAATTCCGATTAAAAAATCAATTCAAATTATAAACAATAAAAAAAATATTTCAATAGAAAAAAAATAAGCGTATTTGGCTGCCATGTTTTAAGAATCTTTTTAATTTATTTATTTTTTCCTCAGAAAAAATTCAAATATTCGTTACTATTCACACATAAAAATACGTAATTTAAAAATCATAAATATAGTACTGTGGTGGGAAACAATGACGTCACGCGCGTGAAGATGACGACGGAAGACGAACGCGTACGAACGCGTACGAACTACGACGAGAATCCTTTCGGCCCCCTTCGTGATCGCACGCGTATCTAAGGAATATTATTCCCGCCAACTTTCGAGAATATAGAATCATTTTTAATTTTAACCATTTTCACCATTCTTTTTTCATTCATTTAAGTTTTAGCATCAGTAGTTAGTTTTTGTGAATAAACGACCATTGTAAAAACGTAAGTGCCTGTTTTACTCTCTCTCTCTCTCTCTCTCTCTCTCTGTGCACCCACATACATCTGGATACTCACGAAATGTACTACTCAATTGGCCACCAACAAGGTGACTAAAGTACACTTCGCTATTGTTTAAGAGTCGTTATTCATTAGTGTTGATTAAAAACCACTAACAATAAACGGCGCTTTTCCATTAGTTTAGATTAACAATGTGAAAAAATACGAAACTTAATGGGACGTAAAATATGAATAATTTTAACG
>JAGVSP010003194.1:0-24230 GCA_022494985.1 Micrasema minimum | reverse complement strand
TAAAATTTTATTTTACCATTACATGTTTTACTTAAATGAAACTAAAGCAGCACAGGTAATTTTCTTCCTAACTGAATAATAAAAGAAAGTGTTGAAGCGAAGTACGTTCAGCAGGAAAAATTATTTGTAGAAAAACAAAACATCAGTAATCATAAAAACGATAAGACAGAAATCTTTTAAATTCCGGTAAAGATAGAAAACAGTAAGGGAAAAACTGTCTTACTGTATGTATAGATATGTGATTAAATAAATAAAGTAAGTAAATAAAATTACATATAATAATATGGTACTCAATATGTAAAATTCATGTAAATCATGTCCTAATCGAGCTAAATTTTATTTTTAGTTAGAATAAAATGATGATTTAAAAATGTAAATTTCTATTATTCAACATTTATGTAAACCTTTTAATTGATAAAATGAATAAACCTAGCGCTTCACAAACTATGTATCTGCTTGAAAATATGTTGAAAAAAGGAAAAACATGATATCGATTAAACTGTTCCCACGCTGAAATAAACGTTTGCTGCAATTAATTCAAGATGAGAAGTTAAACAACTTCCGGGAAAAGGATAAAATATCCGCGGTCTTCAAGCCACACAAGGTTTCGGACGCTTCCAGGATCAGACGTCAGGCTGTAGATTGAACTTCCTTTCCGCGAAAACCCATGAAGCCATACGCCACGTAGTCAATAATTCTTAAGGCTAGCATCAACTTTAGTATTTGGGGTCTACTGTAGACATTAGATTACTATGATCCTAGGATTCTGAGAGGCTGTGTAAATTTGTTTTATATCCAATCAATAATTATTGTTTACTTATCTTAGCTAACGTAAATATTTAAGTAGGTATGACTAAAGAAATAGTTAATTTACGCACAATAATGAATATTAAATCTATTAATGTTATTGATTAAAAAATTGTACAATTTAAAAACGGTGGTTGGCAAAAATACTATAATACAAAAATTTAATAACAACACCGAGATAAAAAAGTATTTATGTAACAAAAAAGCGCTATTTGTTTTAGATAGAACAATTTTACAAACCTTATGTACTGAACCAAATATTTAGTATATAAAAGTGGTCGAAAAACTATGAAACTAAAACAAAATAAATCTCAAACATGAATCATCACTTATTAAAACATAATTACCAACCTTATCGCATAAATGCATTCTACTAATGAACATATACATAGTAAAATGCTTCCAACACAAATAATTTAAGAAAAATATACAATTTTTGAACGAAAACAGCAATTTTATGGACTGAAAAACTAAAAAGGATTTTCTTTATTGGAGCAACCTTTGTCTCCAGTCATAATCCTTTAAAATAAAACAAGTTATTACTGCAAAAACGTGAAAGCATCTTGAAATAATGCATGTGTTGTTTCAGTGAATCTAATTATCATTCAAATGCGCCTCTTGCTCAGCAAAAAGCTTTACATTTAATAATTGAAATAGTACGTCTGAATATATAAAACAAAGAGAGGTAGTGTGTAAGGCACTTGCATATGCTTTCGGTATCTCCAATGATGATGGAGAAAGAACGTGTGTTACTATTCGTAAAGGGCAACGTTTACACAAGGATTAAGTGACGAGGTATGGTTTGATCTATGCTAGGAACTGCATCGTATACACACGGGACAACGTAGTCCTTTCATATTTAATATTCTGAAATGTTTCAAAGCTCACTTAATTAAAATGGATATTATTTTAGGTTATTTCTTTTACAACGGGCGACTGGATTATTGACGTGGAGGAAAATCAGTGAAGAATATCGTTATAATGAGGAAAACATTAGTTAGAATTTTGATTTCTGTTATTACCATACATTAATACAATATTTAATTAGCGCTTTCCACACCTGATCTTACGGGCATCATTTAGGCTGGAAATCATGTCGTTCAAGACATAATTAGACCGATTCATAACCATTTAACAATATAAAATATTTAAACCAAACACTTGAGTGGAATAAGATGATTGAGAGTAAGATTAGACGAAATACCAAAACATTACTTAAGAATGGAAGTATTAGAAATCATAAGAAGGTATTGGAGAAATTGATGGGTCTAAATTTTATTTATTAAGTGCGATAGCAAATAAACAGAGTAAAAATTCGCTAACAGTGCCAATTATATAAAAGTGGAAGTGTTATACAAGTTACTTTTAACTAACTATTGGTTAGTTATATTGAAATAATAATTTTATGATTGAAGCCATTTAAAGACGGTCTTGTTTAAAAATCTATGTGTAAAAGCCCGACTGCAATATAAGAAGCCAGGCTCATTGTGTTCCGCTCACGGTCTCTGAACTCAGATGCAAGAGTGGATATGTGAAAGTGATTACGTATGAGGTCTAATTTTCCTGCCATCATTGTTAGATAACACTTTTGGAACAATTGCTTTAGTAATTACATTCCATCATTTAGCCACTCTTTTTTGGTAGGTTACATTTTAATTTATCTGCTGAACTATTCAACTTGGAAACATAAAATTCGCTAAGGAGGTATTATAGCTACATTAAAAAATCCCATATTATTTTTTTTTTTTTGTTGTTGTGATACATAGTAAGATATGATGTATTGACTGATTAAAAATATTGGAGCTAAATATCTCTTGAAGTCTCCAAACTATGAAAAATTGTACATTGGGTAAAAGCAATGGTTTTAAATGAAGGTTTACAAAATTGAAATAGTCGTTGAACCAGTTAAGCAGATTATTATTTGTTGTCAATAATATTTCCTAAAAAACATTTTATGGGAAATTGTAGTAATTAAAATGGTACTATAACATTTCAATTATGTACAATTAAGCTTAAAAACATAGAGTCTTATTTTTAAATATTATTTTTATTTAAAACTGTAAAAACAAAATGTTGTTAAAATTCGTAACTTTTTATGCTTCTAGGTATGCAATAAACAAATGTTAGACGCCACCTGTTATCCGCTCAGTTATAAATGATTACAACTACAAATATTATCAAAAGAATAATTTTCACATAAATAATGAAATTAAAAGTATTTGCTTTAAAATTTAAATGTTGAAAACCAAATACATACACAATAGCATTCTTTTTAATGAATATTGTGGTCAAAATTAGTTAAAAGTCAATTGAATATGATATCCACTTAAAAATAGCATCAGTTAGTATAATGATATGTCCAAAAAAATAGTTGTCAATAAACGAGCGTAGTGTATAAAAGGACCTATGGCCTAATTTTGCCACCACAGAAATCTTAAAAACATTGTGAACGTTAACATTAAGCAGCTCTATGCGATGAAAATATTTAATACAACTCTTATGGAATTTTGGATGATTTTCTCTTGCGTAAAATGTAGATACTTCATTATTTTTAGTGTCTTCACAAATAAGTTGTTTGTATAAATCATTATGGAGTGAGCTTTCGTTACGTTAGGCCTCAGCTTTCCTTACGTAAGCTTTTGCGGAGCCTAGTGTGTGGGTAATATTTCAGTGGGTGTTGGTGCTGTGGTTCGCAGTTGGCGGAGAAAACTGGCTGAATTGTCTCTCACAGGGTGTGTCAGATGTTCGAGCACGTGCGCCAACCACATGAAAACAATTGGAAGAAATCACGTACTTGCGCCCTTGGCAATGACCAACTTATACTTAATACCATTTAACGGTTTTATAAGGTACGTCCATCATACGAGTAACTTTAGAATTCCTAATGTTGGTTGATAATATTTATGGGTAAAAGATAATTTGACTGATTTATTTGCATTATTAAAAAGTAAATTATATCGTTTTTTTTTAATTTTTTGGACAAGTAAACAAATATATTGGAACAGACGACGGCCCAGTGGTAGGGTCACAGTCTCTGAGTCCAGTGATCATCGGTTCGAACCCCCACTCAGCCTTGACTTGATACCTATCTTCAAGCAGCAGCCGCTTAGGTTTTATGAAAACTATTTTACAAATTAAGAATAGAAAAAAAAATAATTAAGTGTTTATGTAATAATATTGAATCTATGTTTAAAATATAAAAGTAAAAAATTAATATAATAATACACCACTTTCCCATATCCGCACCGAATTGGTGCATTGGGCACTGCATTAGTACAACAAGTGCAGTGTATCTTGATCATTTGTATTACATTTGAAGGCAAGATGATCAGTCATACGCTTCAGTACCAGTCCAAGGTATCTCACATGAAATATTAATATAATAGTCTCATGTAAATTAATATTTATGTTGACCCCCTAATAAATATAATAACAATAATAAAATATAAAAATTAAAAATATAATTATTTAAAAAAAAAAGAAATATGTGCAAATATCATAAGATTGCATAACACTTTTTTGTCAAGTCATTTTTCCTTGTTTTAATTCGGTTTTGAATCAGTTCTACTAAAATTAAAATACATTTAAATACTTTTCCGATTTTTATTATAGCATAGTCGCTAAAATGCTGGAAGTTTTGGGTTCGATTCCCAGTGAGATCACAAAAATCAGTGTAATTTTTCTGTAGCAATACTGTTCCCCTTTGTTGATGGGCCTCCTGGCGTATTGCAGCTTTATGTGAAATATAAATCTTTATACATTACGTATTTCTTCACTCAAAATTAATAGATTAGCCTAAAAGCTTAGATACTACGGCCGTTTGCACTTACATTTTTTTACTTAAAAAAAAATATATTTTCATACCTCTAAATAATATTCCATCTTTATAATCTAAAACACGGCTAATTGAATCTCCATTACCGAGTGAAACAAAACGAACTTACAAATATCCTTTTTGAGTTTTTTTGCTTACTTAGCTTAATTAATATAAAATTATTAAGCAGAGGGAACGAGTAAAAAAGGGTCCAAATGGGAGTACTGGGGGAGATAAGACCGAGAACTAATCGACTGAATACATCTCAACGGTAAATTTCCTTTCTCGCAGTTAAAAAGAGATTCCCTTTCTAAGTGAACTCTTGAATTATGATGATTAAATAAATTAGTACCTACTCGGGAAAATAGTAGAAAATTTTGAATTTGTTAATGGATAGAAGATATTTAGGGTAAAAAACACGGATCTGTTCAAATTAGAAACAACTATGCCCGTATGAAGGATGTTACGAACTTTTTTTATAATAAACTAACTTTTTTAGATTTATTAAAACGTATTTTTTTTAAACAGTTTAAAAAACATCATTGCATGACTATCTTACTAAAAATCATTGATAATAATATGTTTAAAACAGAATAAAACTTGGCAGAAGATAATATATTGTAATATTTTTCAGTTTATTATGTATAAAGCGAACACAGAAAGTTTTTTTTGTTGTTTACAATTCCTTTCGTGTAAATTGTAAATATTGGCTTTCTCTTCTTTTTTTCTTACAGCCAGCTGTAAATACATAGTTATAATATATCGACTGTTTTCAGCACAGAGAATTCAACCACATTCATAAGTTTTTTTTAAATTTAATCATCCTGATCTTTTATATAATCCAAAATTGTTTAATTTTAATATCAGATTATTATGTGCAGGGGGGAATCAATCAACAAAATAAATAATAAAGAAATTTTACTTTCATACCCCCTAATAAATTTATTTTTATCATCATTCCATATTCACTTCCTTTACCTACCCATGTAACAAACGGATCTATAAAATACCCCTGAGCTTAATAAACATCTGCCAAGTTTTTGTTAGAGTACAGACATGTGTAACAGTTTAAATCATTAAAATGTTTTTTTATTGTACCTTTTTATTTAATAATTCCGCTGCAAAACATTTTCATAGGCGGTGAAAATGTTTGTTTTTATTTAAGGAGTGATATGAAACCATCGAAAAAACATTATTGTCAATTTAGAAACTTATTGAAACTATCCAAGTGAATGCAGCTTTACTTAATATTTATACTGGTGCTAAAATTCGCATTAACGATGAGAATCTCTTCTGGTTTCCATAAAAATACTTCGGAAAGTATTTTCCCAATACGATAGGGTCAATAGGAAATGCTATTTGTGTTGATGTCGTCCATTGTCATTGCAGTGCTTTTTAAACATTCACCCAAAAATTAAATCGTTTTAATTACAATTCTTAATTTAAACTTACTCGATACTCGAAATTAGAACCTGAGTCTTCTGGAATGGGGCATTTTATGTGTTGCTTTTGGGGCTTAATCTGTTAAAAACTAAATAAAAAGTTTTCATCAATAAATTTTTAAAAAATCAATGATCTCATACACAAGTAATTAAGTTTATTTACCTTAATTCATTTACATTATACACCGTGAAACAAAACTCGATGAACAAGCGGGAGACCAGTGACTCTTCATCATATTTGAGATCGATTTTGTAGAATAGAATTATTTATTTGACCAATAGTTTTCGAGAAAAATTGATTAAATAAGTTGTTTTTTTTTTTGATAATTTTTTGCAAACTGTTATTTATTTTACAAATCATACTATTCATAAAGAAAACAATATCAATACTGTATTTTAATAAGAATTCATGCAATATTTTACTAAATCTTGGTTACTTATGAAAGTTTTTTATGAGCAGGAAAAAAAAATGATTTCATCCTGGATTCAAAAGTCATTTTACACATTCGACTCCAAATATGATGTAAAATTCACGAGTTTTGGGTTGTTACTACGAGTGTGGTTACACCATGTATATTCCTAGTACTTATGAAACAAATAAATTTGCTATTATACATTGAACAGTATGTTTTTAATTTAATAAAGCCAAAAATGATATAAAAGACAGATTTTAGTGTTTAAATTAAGGTAAATAGATTACGATCACATCTACCCAATCAGCATAAAATTGGCATTTTTAATTATTAATAATAAAAAGCGTCATTTTCGTATAAAATATTACCTCAAGGGCGCATGTTGAGAATCTCCGATCAAAAGTGTAAAACATTTCAAAAAGTAACACACACTTGCTAGTTGCGAAAATTGAAATACACTTATAAGCTCTCTTTGTATAAAGAATTCCTTTGTTTTCTCCCAGACGTTACAACTTGAACGCCAATTAAAATGTTTGTCACCGCTGTCTTTTTGTTCTGCTTTACGTCAAATGAGTTTTTGAGAAAAAGCGTCTGGTAAAAGTCGTCAACCGTCTACAAAATAATTAAATTTTAATAATTTAGGACATACTTGGACTGGCAAAATAAGTTTCACAAGAAAATCCTTTTTTTTCATTTATTTCTTTATGTTATATTATTACTTATTTAAAGCGAAGTTTTTAGTAAAACTTTGTTATTCAGCATTTAAAAAAGTTAGCGTAAAGAAAGTTCAATTTAGGCAAGAACTTTTATTTTTCATAAATTGTATTTAATCTTATTTACATAGACGGCACTTAAGTGGTGCCTTTTACGTAGTTTATAATTTTCTAATCAATGATAGAATTATAAATAAGCAATAATTAAAATTATCAAAATATTCATTAGCAGTTACAATTCAATCATAAATATTTAAAATACAGTCTAGGTAAAATATTCAGTAAATGATAAAGTTGTATAATATAGCAATTTATTTATAAATTATCTACCTGTTATGAAATATATTCTTTTAGAATAAATATTTTCGTTTGTTAGGAATATTTTTAGCCATTAATATCCAACATTTGACAGAAATAGGATAGCGCCCACTAAGCCATTTTAAATATATTTTTTGTTGCTTTACTATATTATTGTTTTGTATAGTATTCTGTTGCTTTGTCCGCCTTGTGGTGTAGCGGTAGCGCGTTGTGCCGCCATGCATGAGGTCGCGGGTTCGATTCCCTCTGGGGGTCAATATGAAATATTTATTTGAATGTGTTTTTCACATAAAAAAATTCACATGGGATCCTAGAACTGGCGCTGAAGCATAAGACTGATCATCCTGCCTTCATGTAACAAATTATCAAGATCGCTGCACTTGTGTATCAATGCGAGTCAATTAATTAAAATGCAATAAATTATCTAGCCGATTGATTACGTATCAATTTATCACTCGATAAAGAAAAAGCATTTGACTTAAGGGATTTGTCTACTTTCTCTAATAGTTTTTAGCACGCAACGTATCAGGGTAATAGTAAATGTAATAGCCATGACTTACCCTCATGACTCTATCAAAAGACTTTATGGAAGTAATATGAAGTACAGCCTTCATAAAAGCACCATTATCTCGATTGCATGAAGTATTCATGAAGGAATATAGAATATGGAACACGTACTTATTCCGATTGATTCCACGGGGACTTATCGCAATTTATTGCTTTGAGTGGAACCATAAATTAAGGGGAAAATTATGCTAGTAAGTAAGAATGTTTTTTTAAACATTTTAATTCTCTCTTCTCTTTTATCCCTCCATACGCACCTAATTTAAGTAGATAATGTATTAACCTAAGTAAGCGTGTGTAAGTAAAAAGAAACATTCAACTAAAAACGCTAATATAACAGAACGTTTTCTTGTATTATTATAAAAACATTTGATTTACATTTTTTTTGCGCATGCATGATTGGAAACGTTCTATAAGTATAAAAATGTATTTTTTCTCTAATTATTTCCTATTAAATTACAATCCCTATCTTCCCTCTATCACAATGACAGCTCTCTCATTAATTTGGCTTATCAGGTATGACCGGATTAAAGTACCGTGACAGCGACGCCGACGCCGGTCAATATAGGGGTCACATGGGAGCGTCGCGACGCCAACAGCGGGATACGGCGCTATCGGACCCGTCCATTAGGACAATGACGAGAAGTGTATGTCCGGTAGTGTGACTGCTGTCAGGAGTGATATAGGTGGCGTAGTTTATCGTGTAGAGATATTGTGAGCTTGAATTCATTAAATTGAATGTGTTTTAGTACTAAAGTATACTTAGATCAGTAAAATATATTGAAATGAAAGTAGGTATTTATACAAAAATGCATCGCAAAACTATTTTTTTAAAAAAACTATTTTTTTTTTTATTTAAAAAATATTAAGCCCCATGTATTTTTTAATATTTATTTATTTAACCACCTCAACAGGCCAGGAGGCCCAATAACAGAGGGGAACGACGTCACAAATACCCAGGCTTGAAGAAAACACTTTTTTGGTGTTCTCACCGGGAATCGAACCCGGAACCTCCGTATCGTGATTCCAACGTCTTGGCCATTACGCTACGGAGTCCGCCTATAGGACTATACTTATTTATCTCATTCATAATAGCAACTCCGAAATTATTGTGTTAAAAATATCCCATCAAAACCAGTTATAACAGTTGAGAATACAAAGATGCACTTTAAAAAAGTGCATCGTCATAATTTTTTTACAAAAAAACACGTGTAACAATGGTAAATGCCAACAATCAGTCTTGCCAACCCTTTACAAATTATCAGATCAGATCTGAGCTTTTAAATGGCACCTTCCGAACACAGATCCGATCTGAAGTCAATTGAAGTAGAGTAGAGTTGAACCTAATAATGGGCAGTGCCAGTGATTGATCGAGAAGACAAGGTAATGAATGACGTATCAGCTGCCCACTTTTAACATGACGAAGAATCATTGTCGATTGTAGGCACTGAACGCGCTAATGACCATTTGATTGATTCATTTCAATTATTGCCGATAAAATGGGTTAATTCTTTCACACAGAGATAAACAGGGTATATAATTTTGTTTCTTTCTTAAAAGGGTAGGTACCCTATCAATAATTAAATTCAATATTATGTGATAAAGGTAATATAAAGTGCGTATACCGCGTATTGTTTCAATAATATATAGGTGTGCAGTATGAATGTTAACTTCACAGTACCTTATTTAATAAACATATTAATAAATATGACTTATAATGCATTATATTAAAAAATGACGAAATTAGAGCAGAGTGCAAGCCTGAGATAAGCATTATCGACAAAATTAAGAAAGGGCTTTTACGATGGTTTGGTCATGTGGAGCGAATGAGTGGTAAAAGAACGGCTAAAAGAAGTTTAAATGCAAGTGTGCCTGGATGTAGAAGAAGAATGCCGAGGAAGGCCGAGAAAGACATTGCATGACCAAGTACGACAAGTTCTTAAAAGTGGACATATGAAAAGTCGAAATAATCGGCGTATGTGCATAAGAAGATGTATGAATGTAGAGGAAGCAAAGGAAGTCTGTCAGGACAGAGTGGTATGGCGTTCTATCCTCTCTGCCTACCCCTACAGGGAAATGGCGTGATGGTTAGTTAGTTAGTTAGTTATATAAGAAAGGTGTTTGGAGAGATGACACGTATCAAAAATAAAATGCGAAATTTAAGAAAATTTTAAAAATTGACGAATTGATTATAAAAATGGTGACCGTTTTAAGTTCGTTTATTTCTATCGCACTCATTTTCCGAGTCTATGGTGAAATTAGCTGCAAAAGTTACTTTTCAAGAGAGGTGAAGAACGTTATTATAGTACACCTATATATTACACGTGAACTTGACTTGGGAGGATACACGGGAGCTGGCGGCCGATCGGTTGGCCTACAGGCAGTTTGTGGAATCCATATGCTCCACATAGAGAGCGGATACGGTATGATGATGATGATGATAATATATTAATATAGCTACAGAACTCATAGACACAAAGCTTTGTATAATGTATATTGAAGTTTTAAAGTACCTTGAAATATGCTGTTCACATGTTTAAACGTTTTCTCATAAAAATCGTTAAATGAACAAAACTGCAGTAAGGGATGCCGTTATGCCCGTCCATCATAAATATATCGAATTGATGCCATAGGCAGTTGAACCCGGTACTTTATGGATGATGATTCCACCCCCACATCACGAAGCGCACAGAACTTCCTTCCAAAACTCATGTATATACATTATCATTGTTTCTTAATCCAAATCGATAGTATACAAGGCACGGCATTTGTATATCAAGTGTATCCTGATCATTCACTACACGAAGGCAAGATGATCAGTCTACTACTACCACTCTCCCTAAACCGCACCCAATAGTGCAAAGGGCACTGCATTGACACTCGGAATGCAGTGAATCTTGACCATCAGTCTAGAGCTTTCTAAAACTATATGTCGCAAGCTTCAACCTCTAAATCTTGAAATTCAGTGGCCATTATTCAGAGTAGGGTTACTGGTAATCATATTAAAATAGGTACACAATGTACAGGTCTGGAACTAATCGGCTGATGTCTACTTAGGATTTTCCCAGGGGAAATATATTATCTAAACACGTTTAAGATTAGGATAAGCCATTCACGTCTTTACGAAATAAATTAAGACTGGTGAATATTCAAGATGGGACCGCAAAGCATTGTCTAGTAGCACCCAGGTAGCGGTAATCTATTTTGCATAGCAAATAGGTGGAGGTATTTTTAAACGTGATCGTAAAAAGGCTACCATGAAAAATATACAGAAAATTTCTGGAACGATACATATAACAAACTAAGCAGACACAGACGTGAAAATTATCTAAAAAAATGTTCTAGAACACATTACCATAGAAATTACTTTAAGAAATTTGTTCTATTAAAGAACACAGTACATTAAAAATAATAACATAACGATAATTTTCTGCAAAAATTTACAAGAAGAAGGTGTTTTTACTGTATTTTTATTAATAAATTATGGCCTTAGTTAGAAAAATTACACGTATTTCACCATATTTATAACTTTTTGGTAATTGTGTCTGGGTACATTATAAGTTTGTAAGATTCATTAATTCATTCAATATTGTCAATGCAAATATTTACCATCTATATTCCATTCTGATTACATTTACCTGTATTGTCCAATGTAAAAACTAAAAACTATAATGTTCTTTATGTAGGTCTCAACAAAATATTTACTAAACGAATCATGCTTCCATTTATACATCCTGGGAAATCTTGACACAACTGGTACCGTATTGTCATGTTGACGTCAAACTTTCTCTGTAAAAGCTCTCGCAGTTTCCTCACGAAGGAGCTTTTGTCCCGATATGCAAAGCTCGAGTTTACCTTATCGTTATACCTGAGAATTCCCGAGATCTCATGGATGTCCTAGCGCAGAGCTTAAATAAGCATCCTCAAATCGCAGGATCTTGTAAGCTTTGCTCAATTCCGAGAACCTGCTGATGATAAGCTTGACCAGGATTACGCTCTTGATTATGAATCCTTTGACATTCAAAATCTTGCATTAAAATTTAAAAAAATACACATAGTGTTTGAGATATTTTTAAACAAATGAGAACATTATAAAGTTAAGTTATCAACCAAAACTTTAATTTTTTGTGTATGTAATCATTTTATTACACAGATTTTTTTTTTCATTGAGATTACTAGTTTTATTTCTAGTTTCTTTCATTCAATACTAAGAGTCAGTTTTATAGTTTTAGACAGTGCTACTATAATTTTATTTATGAAAACGAAACAATCTTTACAGTACACAAATTTTCAAGAGAGTTAAGAATAATGAAAATTGAAATACTATTATAGAATAAATGTCTACCTATCGTTATAGTAATTAGAAGTTGATCAGTAATGTATTTTTCGTAAAAAAAAACTACCTTAAACATATTTTTTTAATTTCAAAGAAATTATTTTTTCAAGGTTTATTTATGTTTTAATGACTTCTAAATTATTTAAAGTAATAATGGTACTTACTTCTTTGATGATAAATGCTTATGAAGTTTTCCTTTTCGCGTTTTTATCATATTCTTTGAGGAACTCACGAAAGCAACGTTATGTTAATAATTTGTAAAGTACATCCGTAAAATGTATACTCTGTTGCCTTTTAAAAGTTGGCATAAAACTTTCCGTCGTTAGAACTCTTTGAATTTTCATGTTCTGGAGTTTAAGTCTTCACTTTAAAGCCAAGCGTTCCTTGCAAAATGTGACGCGAATAATTATGACAAAATTATGAGTTCGGCCTTAGGAATTTCTTCCTTAAACAATTTAGAATTTCATCATGAAATGTTAAACGCAAACCCATGAGATTTGAAACTTCTTTGGAAGAATTATATTCTATCTATTTTATTTTTATTTTGTAAAAAAATCATTATCCTTAAATAACTTTTTTACAAGTCAAAGGAGCCATTAATTGTGTTTTTATTGCTTTCTTTTATCTCAATTCAAAAGCAATTACCTACGTTATTTATGTTAGAAGCACTCACTTTTTAGTTATTCTTTATTAAATATTTGAATTAAATACTTTGTTTTTAACTGCTTTTTCTTAATAAATCTCCCGACCAGCTTCAAGACAAAATGTTTGAAATCAAAACGATGACTGTAAGATTGATTAATTTATTACAACCAAGTATGAGGTCAAGGATTCGATTCCTGGTGCAACGGCGGGACCCGGTATAGTATTTATTTGAATGTGTTTTTTCACGAAAACATATTTCATGCTTGATAACTTGGACTGGCGGGAAGATCACCAATGTTCTAATGCAGAACCTTATGCACCGTTGGATGTGGATAAAGGAAGGCAGAAGTAGTAATAAATATAAAAAAAGGATATATATGTAGTTAAACAAGTGTTATGATATCATCAACAAATATTTAAAACTTTGTGCTTCATTCGAATAGCTGTGCCACAAAGTTGGACACATGTTTGAACGGGCGGGGCGAAGCGATATTTGAACCTAAAACCTAGAGATTACAATCCGGAGTCCGCGATTCTATCAACAGACCACAATCCGGCTAAAATCTCTTTTCCATTAATATTTTTTTTAATTGGAAGCGGATTCTATATTTTATAGACTAGAAAGTACTTGAAAGTGGACATGTGAAAAGTTAGAACATTTGGCGTATGTGCATGAGAAGATGTATGAATGTAGAGAAAGCAAAGGAAATCTGTCAGGACAGAGTGGTATGGCGTTCTATTCTCTCAAATGGTGTGATGGTTAGTTAGTTAGTTAGAAAATAAATTGTATGAAAATACAAGCACCCCACGTTTTTCTCAATTGGCCAAGAGACCCATGACAGAGGGGAATGACATCCCCTCTGTCAACACCCGGGCTTGAAAACAATCACATTTGATTTTCGCGATATCACCGGGAATCAAACCTGAAAATGTCAAGTAGTGCGTTCAGCGTCTCAGCCATTACACTACAGAGGCTTCCGAATTTTCTATCATTTTATTTTATTTTATCCATACGCATATAAATTCTCGTAATTATTCGGTATAATTCAAAGCTCTGTACCCCTTGACTTAAAGACACTAATGGAGCTAGCATATCCAGTAAAATGAGAATCGTATACATAATTTGTATAAATAAAGGACACAAGCGCCATGCATTATTATAGCGCTTACGTCTAGCTCTTGTAAATTTTCCAAACCGTTTCAAATTCGACCCCCCAAGATCTCATACCACCTTAACGTGCTCTAATACCCTCAAGTAATTCCAAGTCACGTGACGTTGCTTGCGGTTGTGACGTCATAAATAATAAATGTTTATAGGACCGTTCTGCAAACAGCGCGCCCCGTTGACCGATCAAACTTAGTACTTGGTTTTACCATGATAGTGATGCGCATAGCTAGATACGATTATAACCGAATATTTGTAATTGAGTGTGAATATAACAGAAAAGGGAAAATAAATCGTTTTAAAAATTCAACCCATATCTTAACTAAAATACAGTAGGTACACATAGTGCATGGTATGTATGAGAATGTACAAACATTTATAAGTTATCTGTAATAAATGTCTGAATATATATATAAATTTTTACATTGGAGCAATGATTTTTTCACACATTTCAGATATCGACCAGACGCGTGCTTGTATCTTCTTATTTTTTATTAATTTATTTATCTCCTTTAACAAACACAATATCAAAAAAATAAGTCGATGCAAACTAGCGTCTAGTCGATATCTAAAATGTGTGAAAAAATAATTGCTCTAATGTTGAATTCCAGGGAGAAAATCGAGGAATACGTTTGTATGGGAAGCGGCCGTGTGTCACGTGGTAAAGTATGCTCTTAATACCCGTGGTTAAGAAAATTACTACCACGGAACTGAAATTGAATCATCCATTAAGTATTTTAGCCTACTGATTTCTCATTGTAGAAGTTTTCTATTTGTGTTGTTTTTTGGGATTATCCTGCTATGTTTTTTCCCCTCTCCGACGTTTCGGCCACCGTTGCAGGCGCCATCTTCAGGGTGAAGTATGTGTGATGTAAAAAATATTACACAAACCAAAAAATTACAACACACGCCTAATTAAAGAGGAAATCGAAATACACAAACATCCAAACAACATTAACAGAGATGACGGACTTAAAACTCAAACACACATGGTTTCCAGATTTACACCAAATACCTATTGCCGACTGCGACACGGTACAAATTCCAAGTCTATTAAAATACGAAAGTCTACGCACATATGTAGAAGTTTTGTCTATTTAGGCTTATTAATTTATAAAATTGATCTTAGTTCATTGTACCTAATCATATAAATGTGTGCACAACATTAAAATATAAATATTAATTTGATAAATAAAAAAAAAACAAATCAGTTTCGTATCCGATTATTTATTTTCTGATTTCGATTTTAGACCTATTTTTAACGATTTGTGATATGACAGTGAATACCTACTTACTAGTTGTTTACTGATAACCAATAAATTTTGTAAACAAAAAGAATAGACAATGATCAATATTTATATTGAAATCAATCATAACTTTCCCCATGAATTCGATTTAAAAATAATATTACGCTTTCCGAATACATGTTGTTATTGTAATAATTGAAGCATTTCGCCTTTATAATAGGTTATGGCTGTCACTAATACCCAAAACTCCTGTTGTATAATTGATCAAGAACTGCCAACTTGCCCCGTGCCTTGTCTAAACAGTATTATTATGTCATAAGCCGTGAGTGATTTATGTTAGCTGCCAATCCAATACTGAGTGAACGCAACTACTACTACTTACTACTCTCCCTTATCCGCACCCAATGGTGCAAAGGGCACTGCATTGGCATACCAAGTGCATTGATCATTTGTAACATGAAGGTCAAGTGATCAGTCTTACGCTTCAGTGAAATATTTTCATGAGAAAATAATATTTGACCAATTAACAGATATGATTGTTTTTTTATTACACGCTGTTTTTAAGATCACTCCTTTTTTAAAAACATTGCCGAATTTGACCCTTATTTTGGCTTATTAGTTCTAGAAATGCGGTAATCAAAAAATTTTCGCTTATTAAGTACACAAAGAGCTGTGAATTTTGATATTTTTTTCAGGAAAAATTTTAGCGATAGCGAACGAGTTATCCACTACACCACGAAAACTGACGATATCATAAAACCATAAATGATTATTTTTTACAGCCAACGAAATTTCTAATCAAGGTTAATTGGTACTGGTGAAAATGATGAAAATTGAAAACATCGTTTATTCGCATAAAAATGTTTTTTTTTTTCATTTGCATGCATTAAACCTTGGTATTTCGAAACGATTGTGATAAGGCACACTTTCCATTGATTATATTGCTTTTCAGGATAAAAATTAAAATAAACGGTGTTAAGAATCTAAATGGTTTAAACATTTATATTAACTGTTGATATTACAAAACCTTTTCAAAAGGGAAAAAAAATAGATTAGAGAATGTAGTGACATAGATAACGTTTTTATTTATTAGAAATTATTTATAAAAAGGTGTCTGATAAACTTTGGATAATCCTGAAACTAGAGATAGAACTAGTCAAGAGCTATCATAATAACAAAAAATTACTTCAGTAAAATTTGCGTGGTTTTCTGAGAGATTTTTTTAATTTTTAAAAACCTCTACCTTGTGTCAGTTTTTTGGGTGCCGACGATAAAAATATTTTTTTTTTCTTATGCATATTAATGTTAACATTGTAATCAATCTTCCGAATGCAATCAGCGGGAGCTTTTGGATGCAGGATTGACGTGGAAATTGGCGTGAGCTTTGCCGGCGCGGCGATAGGATCTCGAGGAGCGATCTCGCTTATTTGTTTATATATATTTTTAATCTTACATTTTTACATACGTAATTTAACTATAATTAATAATAAAATAACTTTTTTAGCTTCTTGAATTAGTATTTTACTACAGAGGTGCCTTCTAAATTCATTTATTCCGTTTTACTTCCTTGACGGTCTCAGGGAGTTCATTATATTTTTTGAATCCCTTGTACATTTATACTGTTCTATTTGAATTTTGTATTTTTTATATTATAATGTAATTATTTATGTATTTTTTATTGAAATATCCACATGCTCTTGGAGCATATGGATATTTCAATAAGAGCAAACTTGGCGAAGAAAAGAGAAGAATTTATTTGAATATATACGTAGATAAATTAATCCATTTTCTAACCGCTCAATTGCAAACAAATTTCGATATTCAACCTGTGATTTAATCAAACGGAAACGTATTTTTATCCGTAGGTACATAATATTTAAAAATATCATTCTTTGGCAAGAAAAAATACTTGGGGCCCTATGAATTCAAAATGATTCGAATGAAAGGAAACCGGAAATTGAGCGCGAAGGACCATGGTTAGTCCTGCCTCCCGAATCCTGTGCAAGCCCTTACTGGAAAATGACACGCAAAACTGTTTTTTTTGCAAACGTTTCCACCAACAACAAAAAAACCGAAACATTTTGCACGTGAAGGGTAAAATAGTAACACTAAACTGACCTTTATAAATGATGATAATTTGTAGAAAGTGTTTTAATTTCTAAAATTAAGATGCACGAGTACTCGACGGTGGAAAGGAAAAATTGACAAGCGACACAATATGTGTAAAAGAAGATGATACCAAGTGACATAATATTAGTCGTTAGTTTCCACCGAAATTTTTTTTGCCAAATTACCAAAGTACTTCGAAATATTGTATTAGCGTAATTGCATTTATTTTTATTTTCAACTTTCGTTTAGCCGCTTAAACCTTAGTATACCTACTTATAATAAAAACCTACATATATGTAGTAAGTATTTTTCAGACTATGTAACAAACGACCAAGATTTGCTGCAGCTGCAGAATTCAATGCAGTGCCCTATGCACCATTGGGCGCGGATAAGGGAATGTAGTACTCATAGTATTATCTCAGAGATAAAACCAAAGGAAAATAAATACACATATTTCACGAGACAAAGATTAAGTAAAATCTACATAACCTGAGACTCCCCCATTTTCATACCCAAAAAGGCACCCTTAAAGAAAAAAAAATAGTAATTTCTTCCTTCCCGTGGTTATTTCCTATTCTTACCTCTGAAAAAATAAACACTCCCTGGCAAACCAAAGATCTTTCGCCTCGAATAGTATTACGTATTCATGAAAATGGTCCATAAGTTAGATTTACACCAGTCTCAGGCTTCGCTACGTTTGTAGGAATACAGTATTTTTTCCATTAAGTGTGTGGACTTTTATGAATAAGCTCCAGAGATTTGGAGTGCCGGGGAATTGTCACAAGCTGTGCTGGAAATTTCTATATCCGTTTTATTTTTATCGCTACCTGAAAAAATAATTTGAATTATTGTATTTTTTCCCGTCCCATCGATAGAATATGCTAGAATTGTAAAACTTTTTAATTTGGGTATAATATTTGAATGTTTTTAAGTACCTTGCTGAAGAATAAGAATCGCTAAAAATACACGACTTTTTTTTATCTGAAGAATATACCAAAATTATAATGAAACGAACGTTCGTATAAACTTACCGAAAAATTACATACTTGTATGATTTATATTGCTTTGTGATGAATTAATTTTCATTTAATTATTTGAAAACCACTCAAAATTTGACTTAAACTTACTTTGCAATGTTTGTAGGTATCTTCAAATAAAATTTATTAAATATTGGTTTTGGAATTTGAATGTTTCTGTAGAAGTAAAGTATAATTGATATGTATAATATTAAGGTATTTAGCACCATTCTAAACTCCACTAATTTTAAAAAGTCAACATTTTGGGAAAACGAAAAATTTCAGTACGTACTGTTTATTTGAAATTGATTTTTGAAAAATTTAATATCTCGCATAAAAAAGAGATAGAAACATGTTTCTTGGACAGAAATAAAGTAGTCAATGTGAGCTATAACGTGGTAATCTCAGCTCATCTTCGACTAATTAAGACTCATTACATTACTAGTATTCATGGTGCAACTTGTCTAAATACACCATAAATATATTTAAAAATATAAAATTAATAAAAAATGCTTACTAAAGTATTGATATCTTATTATTTATATTAAATTCATTGAGTAAATATTATCACTTTTCTGTGTTTAATATATGATTTTGAGATCATGCACAAAAAGCACATATTTAGGTTTTTTAAGGTAGGTACATGATATAGCTTAAGCAGGGGATTTCAAAAACTTTGCAGAGTTATAGAGAAGGTATATGAACTTTATTTTATGTAACACTAGTCCGCGATCTTGGAGACAAAATGTTTCTTGAAAATAAACTTTGAGTAATTCCTACTACATCCCACTAAATTTTAATTCAAAACGTCTAAGTTAAGCAATACAGTCATAACAAGTTTCTCCAGAAATTGGAAGATAAATTTACTTCCTAATTAATATCCGGTGAGAAAATGGTCTTTTGTATATATGACAAAGAAGTGAATATTACGTGTTATGATATCAAAGTATAATTAATATTATCTGTGGAATTATAATAATTAATAATTTAGATTAGAGTTTACGAGCACAAGCCGCTCAGGTTTCATTCAATTTTTTTTTAAAACTAATAAAATATGTGCAATATTGTTAATGTTAATGAAAATTATGTTAAAAAAACATATCTTTTTGGAATAAATTTGTGTACTAATAATAGATTAGTCAGATGGTAAGTAATAATTTTAAAATAGCTAGATATTGTTTTATGTCCTTCCATACTTTAATTTTGTTTTTTTTTATCTCTGCAGATGAAGTGGGCTTTTTTCAAATACAGGAATATGGATATTCAAGCGTTTACAGTGCTTAAGACCCTGTCATTGGCCGGGTTAAGTGACCACTTAAAAAAATCCACCTCATTTCTGTAGAGATATAAAAATCAACTCTCCCTACTCCCGTGTGAATTTAAAGCATTTGAACACATTAAAAATGTTGTTCTTTAATTTAGTTGCCATTTTAAGAGAAAAGGAGCGTTGATTTGTAAAATTACTAAGCAATTTTTTTATTCAAATAAACGTTTCAACTTTTTATACCGTGTGTTTTAATGATCTAAAATAAAAGGGTCGCGGTTTTTGATCAGACATGTTTCATCATAAATTGATCGAATAACGTAAACACAGAAACAAAATAACAAGTTGATTTATATCGTGAATCACAACATGAGCATACCTAAAAAATCGCACATATAAAGAATTTTTTTGAATAAAAATGTCATAAAATTGACATCTTTATGTGTTCAGTGTTTATATTAGAATTTTATGGAATGTACGGCATTCGCCACATTTAATGTATTGAAAAAAAATTACACACCATCACGAAACGGAATAATTTAAATAATAAAATGGCATTGTCAAATTTTCCAAATTTTTCATCTTTTAAAAAATTAACACAAAGTTGGATACATAGTGTAAAGGTAGAATCATTCTTACTATAAAGACTATAAAAATAACATAATCTACGTCACTTTTTATTTTATATATATATAATTATTTCCCTTCTTCTTCTTCCGGTATAAAGATACCAATATCTTGTTTTTTTTTTTTTAACTATCTTGTTTACGTTATCTGTAATTTTTTCATTTTTACATGACTTTATTTTTCTCTTTTGCCACGACCGTGCATACTGTTTGACTTTCACAGTATACCCACAAACAGTCTAATCCTTGGTGGGATTTTTGTTTATTTTTTTTTAATGTATATGTGTTTTTGTTATATTTCTTTGAGAACAAAAATTTTTCCATTGAAAAAAAATTTAAAAAAAAAGAATAATTAAAAAAATGTCTTAATAATCCGGTTTGAAGGACCAAATGGGTGGATCTCCGGTTGTGGCAGCAGAAAAAGTTCTGTTTTTCATTCGGATTGGTTTAATAATCACGTCGATACATTGTAAGACGACAAATAAGTTCGTAATGAATGGCATAAAATATTATAACAGTAGGAGCAGTGTTACCATCTTAAAAATTCTGAGATTGGTGATTAAAACTTTGGTGGTGATTTTTTTTCAAAACTAAGTGGTGTAGTGGTGAGCAACTTGGTTTATCATGCATAAGGTTATTGATTAGATCTCTAAAGGGGACAATATGAAATATTAAAATTTATTCGAATAATATTTTTCGCCTTCATATTAATTTAATATTTAATACCAGCGCCAAGTTCTAGTATGTACCTATTAACACGACAGCGTAAGTGTGATAATATTGCTTCCATGTAATGAATTATCAAGAAACACTGCACTTAGTATACTAAAGCAGTGCCGTATGCATCACTGCAGGCTATGCTAATTTTATTATACTTTATTATTCACGTGAATTTACGATGATGACTAGTTTATTTATTTATTAACCCTAGAAAGATAACGTGCACCTCAGAGGCGCCCGCGAAACAATTATATCGCTGTCTTTTTCTAACCGAAGCGCGTGCAAGCTTGTGTTGCCAAACCAACTCAGTCGTTGGTCATCTCCGCCAAGTGACGGTCGCTTCTGCTCAGTAAATACCACCGTTTTGTTGCTATGACGATGCATACCGTCATAGCAACAAAACTGTGGTACTAAATGTGGCATAAACACCTTAATACAGAAGACTGCTGGTTTTTGTTTCTTTTTGTAAAGGGTTTTTTATATCCTAAAAATAAAAAACATTATAACCATTTATGTTTTATTTACTTATTAATAATATGAAAATTCATTAAGATTTTTAAAAAATATAAAATTATTTTTATATATTGAATAAATAGGTTTAAAATATTGTGCGCCTCTCAGGCGCTAGTTTATCTTTTCAGCACCATAAAATAAGGTTATCTCTCTAAGGTTAAGATGTCTAGTTTAATGCACTATATTGAAAATGACAAACGTGGAAAAAAGCTGAGGTATATAATATTATGTATTACAAAATATGTAAAATAGTAACCTATACTATATTTCATAAAACATGTACTCGTAATATTTTATTTCATCAATAAATTTATGCTCTTGTCTAATTTCACTTCTGCTTAAGACCACTTACCTAAATCAATGATTTAATATTGAAAATTGGCAATCCACGAAAATAAACAACTTTCGAGCGCGAATTGAAAACAGAAATTCACTCAAGTCTAGACATAAAATTTTAATGCAAAATATTTTGTTCGTAATATGCCTTTGAGATGATTAAAACTTCGTTTTACTTAACGGTCATAGAAAAAAATATGTTTATGAACTTTTAATTATAGTCCGCATAACTTTTTGAATAAAAAGTTAACTTTCGTGAAAGTGTAATAACTATTATCTACATTAAAAATCTAATTTAAGCAATAAGATTAGTAATGTACATACCTAATCGGTTATTGTGATAATCGTATAATTCATAATCAATAATTCTTTTAATAAATTTCGGTTATGGGAAAAATAATCCAATAGATTGATTAATTGGTCACTTGAAAAACCAGTCGAATGATTGGTAGATTTTTTGAGTTTCCCGGAATATGCTATACAAATTTTATCGGTTAAAGCCAATAATCGGTTACTACCAAGAACACAATGGATATATTAATCGTATATTGAAATAACAGAATTATTCGAATAATAGATTATTTCCAATAACCGAATAATTTGAATTATTCTATTATGGTAATCGAATAATTCGGTTATCCGAATAATATAATAAATTTGATCATGATAATAAAGTAATTATTTTTACACTTCATAACATAGCTGTTTAGTATTTATAAGAATATTTTTAATAACTACCTAGTGCGAATACTTATGGGTTCAAATTTGGTTTTATAAAACTTATGTGTTCTACAAGTATATTTTTACTATTTTATGTAATCTTTGGCAATTTATCAGAATCAGATCTGATAACAAATAAAAAAAAAATATATGGGCATTAATAATTATTATATTCTATTTTTACTGCGTGGTGAAGAATTTTTTATTAATGTTGACGATTTCGGGGTGAGATAAATAGATGTAGAACTTAATTAATTGGTGTAACAGTTAAATCTTTTTTCAAAGCGGCCTCCGTATCGTAATGGCTAAGACGCTGGACTCACGATACGGAGGTTCCGGGTTCGATTCCCGGTGAGAACTAAAAAAAAAACAAGCCTGGGTGTTTGTGACGTTGTTCCCCTCTGTAATTGGGCTTCCTGGCCTGTTGAGGTGGATAAAATAAATAAATAAATAAAAAACACTATAAAATATGGCACATGGGGTAATAATAGTATTAATAAAAATACGTGTTTATGTTTGAACTATGAGATAAAGCTGTAAGTTATAGAATAAAGGCGTGTTAGCCATTTACTTGAATTTATCTACCACTATCATCAGTTACTAAGGCGATGGTTAGATTTTGTAAATGTAGAGTTTAAGTAAAATGATAAATGATCCTGAGGCTTCCACCCCTCCCCTCTCCAACTACCCTTAACCGCATATAACAAGATACACAATACAGAGGTGTTGGTTATTATTCTACATACATACTGTACATCTTACACAGTTAGGAGTAAAGTGGGACGAAACGAAGAATTTTAATATTTGAAAATTGAAAAATTGTGAAATGCTCCCCTTTCTTTGCTATATTTTTTAAAGTGTATAATTTTAAAAAAAATATTCATAAAAGCAAACGCGCTAAACATATAAAAGTTCCTAATTATTAAAAACGATTAATTGTTTTTCAGAATATGAAAGGGTTCATGACTTGGATCCGTTTAACGACTTGACTCTCTGCTATAAGCGGAAGCTGAGTAACGCCAATTTATTATTATTATAATCATAACCAACATGTTGTTGTCTCCTTAAATATTCAGAACCTATTTTGTTTAACATTTACACCACATTCCACCTGTTTATTTTATATAGGTACTTCAATTTAAAAATTCATTAAAAATAACAGGGATCGGTGATTTTGTAACAAAAACTAGATGGAGTAGTTGAATTTTGCAAACAAACAGCAGCCGGCGGCACGCGGCATTGAGAATGTATGAAGCAGGCCTTAATTACCCCGTGTAATGTTGATCTCCTCTCGTCTCTTCTAATAAACTGAGCTATAGTCTTACAATTATAAAAGTAGAAATATTCTTAACAGAATCAAAGATGCCATTTTGAATCCATCCTCAGTGCTGATACGCATACGCCTAGTATAATTGTTATCTACACCTATAAAACTTTTTTTTTGGTAATATTTTTGCATTTA
>JAGVSP010003193.1:0-55936 GCA_022494985.1 Micrasema minimum | reverse complement strand
TAGATAAAGGAATTAGAAAATACTCTGTAAAGCACTTAAGGCTAGGAATGTTAATTTAAGTAGAAAAATAAATCAATTTGCCAATGCTCATGGGCAATTGATGATAATGTTCAAACGTTTGGAATAAACTACACATACATTGACAGTGTAGAACTATGAAAGAAAATACCTTACATAAACACGGTGCTTGTAATAATAATCATTTATTTAAGAATTATTCACGGTAATGATTTAATATTGTTTCATCAAATGAAACATTTTAATCCCAGTTGTTAGTTACTGAACCATTTAAACAATTGAACCTTATGTATGTACCTTTACAATTGATGATAAAGTAATAATTAATGGATGTTTGTTTGGTCGTAAAAGATAACTAGCTTTTTGTAAAATATTACAAACAGTTTATTGCATACCCTTGGAAGACACGCAAAATGATATCCTTAATGCATAAAATTTGGTACGATTGTAATCAGAAATCAAATAGGCAAAATAATGTTTACTTCCTACTCAATAATAAAAACCTTGACATACTGATGATCACATTATTAATATTTATTTATGGTTAACAGGTATCAACGATAACTCAATGCCAAAAGTACTCTTAAATTTTATTATGGAGTAATCACTATAATTAATTTAGTGTTCGACTACAATATTATCGCGGCTTATCGTGCAAACATATCGACAATCGATAAATCTTACGTTTTATCGATGACATCATTTTGTAAGGTGTTCTCCCACAGAGGTACGCAATGGTTTATTTAAACAGTTCGTCGTGAAGGCATTAATAATGTCAAAAGCCTTATTATAAGAAGCTTTTGGTTAGAAGATTTTATACAGATTTTGTGTTTTACATTTATATTATTGTAGGTACTTAATGTAACAAAATATTCTAACAGTTGTATACATGTATTATGTATCGAACAGCAAATCTTGTATCATTACTAACTTTTTTTAAATTAAATACATAATTTATTTGGGTAACGCATATTTAGCTACAGGAATGTTCGATTAAATAAAAAAATATTACACTATTTGATGAATTATTTGATCTCGATGATATTTATGCTAACCACCCTATCTTTATTTTTCTGTGAAATGGTTGGCACATGATAGCGACGTCACACGTCATGCCAGCGTGCATAACATTTAATAACCTCACCCGCTGACCCGCTCAGCCCAATTTGTGATGGATGGGTAGAAAAATCATTTTTTATAATTTTCCATGTTGTGTGGGGACGGAATAGATTTTTGAAGTATGAACTTGATTTTTATTTTATTTTTTACTATCATATTTATTTTAGTACTACTTATACCCGTTTCCCACGATGAGACCGCGAAACTCCAGAGGGTGATTATTCATGATATTCTGAGAAAAAAATCTTAATAAAGTTTTTCAAAAAACTCAATTCTAATTTCTTAAAAAAATGATTAAAATATGAATAAAAATTCACGCGTGTAATACCGTCCATTTTTGAACTGGCTAACACCACGTGACCTGCACCAATTTCAGATATGAAATTCGAATTTTGAATGTCCGCACAAGGCAAGGCGTTCGGTGACCAGAGCGGACCCCCACTCCTCCCCGCCCACTGCCACCCCGCCACCGCTAGCATTTCAAACAGAAGCCAGTATCGCTTTTTATTAATACTTTTTTTTAATTAAATATTAAAAATGCCCGGATCAAAAAACTTTATAAGAATTTTTTTCTCAGAATACCATGAACAATCACCCTCCGGAGTTTCGCGGTCTCATCGTGGGACACGGTGTATAATTTTTACATAGACTAATATTATTACAATACACTTAATTATTTTATTTTTTCCTAACTATTCTTATCCTACTATTATACATTTTTCAATTAAGCTGTAATATATTACCTACACTAATATTTTTCACACATATATTTTTTACATTAAACCCTAAATAACTTTACATTTTGTTCATTTCTTATTTCATCTGGAATCTCCTCATTCATTTGAATGCCCTTATACATTAGACAATTCTGTGACATAGCTTTTCTTTTTTCTTTTCTAATCTTATATTTTTTTTAACCTCTTGTTGAATATTTATGAAAAAAGTCATTGTTTTTTAATTTGTTTTGCAAATATCTTGGAATTATCCCTTATATTTTTTTATTGATGGCGGATGAGAAAAAAAAATATTAATGTGTTCTTTCAAACTTGTATAAGGCTTTAGGTATCCTCGGTTTGGAACCTAAAGCATGACATTTATCTCGATGTTTGTTTATGCTAAGCACCCAGATCTAGCAACGGTCTTTCAAACCGGAACTCCTAGTTCTAACATCCTGTCCCTCTTGTTCCCGCTAGGGCTTCTCGTTCCCAGTTCTGGTTATAGCCTTGTAGAGAAGTGGATGATTCCGTGTGCATCCTCATTTGGTGTGCAGCGATATTGAAATGGCCAGGGAATAGAGTTACCGGACCGTTATGGGAATATGAAACGTGACACCTCGAGTGCCGTTTGTTCGCTAATGCACTCTGATACCTACCCATGTACGTGCCTGTATCAGACAACGGACATTAGATATCAAACACCAGACGCTAGACATCAAACGTCAAGGTGCTGTGGTTTTATTTTTCAAGTTAATCATCGAGGATGGTAACTATTTTGCACTTGTTCAATACAATGACAAACTTATCTTACCCAATGTTATTACAAAGCATTGCACTTAATATAATCCGGTGTAGTATATAATATATAGACATATTAATTACCTAAACTTAAAGTTTTTACGCGAATTTGACAGATATTTAACCAACTAACTAACTAACCATCACGCCATTTCCCCGTAGGGGTAGGCAAAGAGGATAGAACGCCATACCACTCTGTCCTGACAGACTTCCTTTGCTTCCTCTACATTCATACATCTTCTCAAGGAACTTACGCCGATTATTCCGACTTTTCACATGACCACTTTCAAGTACTTGACGTACTTGGTCAAGCCATGTCTTTCTCGGCCTTCCGCGGCTTCTACATCCAGGCACACTTGCATTTAAACTTCTTTTAGCCGTTCTTTCATCACTCATTCGCTCCACATGAGCAAACCATCGTAAAAGCCCTTTCTTAATTTTGTCGATAATGCTTATCTCAATGCTTCTCTTTTGTAGATATTTCCTACAATTTAAAACTGTTTTTGCCATAAGCCGTGAATTTTAACTAAAACCCAGTTTTATTTCGATGAGTACACCAGTAACTGATCAATACGTCCCTATTCAAAACTTCGCACTATCTTTTTCACCTTACAAAAGTACCTGCTTGTGTTTTCTATTTTGAAAATAAACAAATATTACCAACTTCAGCAAAAATTTCTTCCAGCTGGCTAGAAAAATGTTGGGTAACGACAGTAATTGTTAGCATGTTGCATTTCAGCAACGCAGCACAATGCAAATATCTACTTAGTTGGTAATATTTAGTATCTATTCAGTAGTAGGTACTCGCTGTGGCTCCATAGCACTATTATTTGACAATATTGCACAATGCCACTTGTGACAAACGCCACCTGAAACCAGTTGACTCGCAAATTATTCCCGGTAATTAGTAAGCGGAGATTTCATCGTATTGGTAAACACGCGATGCTAACAGCGCATTGTCACAATACTGATTTAGCATTTTTATTGCTGCACTTGGAAATTATGACAGCCGGTCTCAAAATGCACGAATAAAAACGCAGAATTTGCAATGCCTCGTTTTCGTAACAATTTTCATATTACATTAATTTGGTGACTATAAAACAAGCGAGTGGAACGGGGTACAAAAATTTGTATTAATATTATATGGTAGTTCGCCCCTCAAACGCTGTACCACTAACTTGGCTACCACCACCCTTTCGTTGATTTAAGATTAGGTACGTGGTTAGAAACAATATGTGATGCTATAATTATGTTTAACAATTTTTGACAATTTTTCTTTTCTATCTGGATTATTAGGTCAATAATGCTTTGTTGAGAAATTTTGCAGTGTATTTTTTACGCAATAAACATTTAAAATTGGTTACAAAAACATAACTTTTCCTTCTTGAGTCTCGACATTCAAGATGTTTTTTAACCGCAATAATCATGCTAAATCACGAAAATATACGAATTTAGCAAACCTTTAAATATAAGGTTGATGAGGAGTTACCGCGGCATTTTTATTAGCGAGTAAATATTCTCCAGACAATTTTCATACATAAACGCGGCGACTCCAAGCCGCAGCCCAGTAATAAGCAATTTTCTGATGTACGCTCCCAAGTATTTGAAGCTCTCGACCCTTTCGATGTACAAAGCCAGGGGGATCTGGGCATCTTGACACGAGCTGTTAATGATTTTTAACACTTTTGATTTTTAAAATACCAATTAAGCCTAATCAACAATAATTTTTAATGATTCGTCAATAAGGACGGCGTTTTACTCCAGCGCAGAGCTTTTGATGGATTTCCTCGGTCTGGCGGAATTGACATCAAGGATGCTTTTATCTATTTGCACCTAACTAGGGACAGCAGAATACTATAAATATATTAGAAGAATGTTAGGTGTGCGGTTTTGACTTTGTAAGGAACACAGAGGTGCAAACACAGCAACCCTTGGTTCTACATAATTTAACCCATTTAAATATACTGCGTACCTTCCGAGAGCCTTAACGGCCCTATTTTACAAGGCATAAGCCGGCGTCCCGGTCGTCCCCTGTTGACAATTCGTCGGCAGTTTGCGTCAGAGCTTACGTACACTTGACTTGGGAGGATGCGCGGGAGCTGGCGGCATCGCTTGGCGAAATCTGTGGATTCCATATGCTCCACATGGGGGAGCGGATATGGTATAATGAATGAATTAAATATTTGCATGCAATTTAAATAATAGCATACACGATTTTCACAAAACCGGAAATTTACCTAAGTTTTCGAGTGAGGTTTTAGCTAATTTTTAGCGAGCACTTTGCATCACAAAGGGTTTTTTTTAACCCATTTACTGGACCGAAATAATCAATGTGTCATTTTTACATGAATGTTTCAACAATTACATATTTGCATTTAACATACACGATTTTCACAAAATAAAAGTTCGAGTGGAAAATTCTTCTACAGAATTTTTTTTTAAAATAAATATGTGTCATGCAGTAAAGTTATCATGTGATCTATAGAGTAACTTTTCTGCAGTAAAGATCATATAAAACTTTTGATATGAAGATCAGCATTAGAAACCACCGCACAATTTCCGTGAATTGAAAAGTTAGTTTTTGTATGATAAAGCAGAAACACGCACACTTTCTGTGGTTGATTCAATCGTGCGTACATTTCGACACCATTTGTTTGTTTGTTACCATTTTTTGCCCATTTGTGTACCAATCGACAACTAGTATCATGTTGTAGACCTACATACATAAATAATTCAGCGGTAAAACAGAAAACATTTGCATTTTAAGATATAGGAAGTATCATTTTATGTAATCAGATTCCCTTTCTCGTAATCGTTATTCACCTTCAAACTGAATAATTAGCTGGTACTTTTTGTTTTTTGAAGCTATAAATTATATCGACATGTTAAACAATTGTATAAACATCAACATCGCATTAGTTCCTGGTTTATTCTCAGTTCTCATTGTCATTCTCGTATTTATAACACGTAT
Source organism: Micrasema minimum (assembly GCA_022494985.1). NCBI lineage: Eukaryota > Metazoa > Arthropoda > Insecta > Trichoptera > Brachycentridae > Micrasema > Micrasema minimum. The sequence continues at coordinate 50,314 of JAGVSP010003193.1, read as the reverse complement.
CTGGTGGTTCCACACTCTCTTAGATATAATCTGTAATTAAAAATAAACAACACGTTTGATTGCATTAAAATATTTTAAACCCTGAAGTATTTCGTTTTGTGAAAACAAAACTAATACAAATATCGCTATCAGTTATCTTTCTATTCCGCGGACTCACATTTCACGTCATCTTTAATTTTATAACTCTCTGTGATCTCTATTACAACATTTGTTTACTATAGGTTATTTTTGCTCATGAAAAATAAGCTTAAGCAACATAAGTAACTTGAATATTAACTATTAATATTTATTGTTAACTAAAAAGCTGTGTTGTTGAATCAGTCATATACATTTAATAAATACATTACATATTTATCTATGGAAGTAACATGATGGTAAGATTTATATATTGACATATAAATATTCATCACACATGTACCATCATCACTATTTATTAAATGTGAATAGGTACTAAAGCAGTACAAAATATCGCATTCGTTTAGCAAATAGAACCAGGCGAGAAGAAAAAAAAAGTATACGAGGTGACAACTTGAAACCAAAAGGAGTTTGAATGAAAAGCGGACACGGATATGGTGCCTAAAATCTAATTATTATTCCGTTTTTTATAGGAAACGTATGAGAAATGATTGTCTAATACGCCAAATCTATTCTGACATGGTTTGATAAATTATCCCTGCGCCATTACACCTGACCCAAACGAATAAACAATTAATTAAAGTCCGATAACATCTCTAGAAACCAGTTTAACAAATGGTTTAACTGTTTTATTTGAGTATTGTTATTATTGCGTTTTTTATCTAGTCGTTTTATTCGCCGACACTTTATCTTATCCGGACCTATCTATTATATAAAGGTGTAGAATATTTGTGTTTTGATTGGTCATATACAAGTATTTAAACTTTACTGTACCAATTTTTTGTCTATGGCACGTACGCAGTATGAATTTTGATTAAGACATTACGAAGAAAAAACTACATTTTTTGAACGCTCCGACACCTTTCATTTCAATTTTTAAGACTCTGAATCATGTCGTTAAACCAGTGACAACTTAAATTTTGACATAGCATAGCATGACTAAAGAGTTTTTTTTTTAAATGATAATACTTTTTGCTCATGTAAAAATACGCTCTGTCGGACGTGTAATAATTTTACATGTTATTTTTTATCTAACTTTACGACAGTATGTATTTCCTGTGTCCATGACCTGCGCAGTAACTGATCTTAATAATTTATCATTGGTTACTTAATTCCATCTCTGGTAGACCGATAGAAATGTTATTATTAACTTTATTTCACAAAAATTGCGCAAACTTAACCGTTATAAAGTTCTTGTATTTCTGTATCACGATTCCACTTGTTACTCTTGAGTTTTCCGTGGTTCAGTGATCTCCTAAGAAAGACATTTAAAGAGATTGATTTTATCATCCACCATCTCTGTGCCTTGGTCGATACACGAAGCTGTGAATAGGTTATCTAACAAAACTTTCAGTCATCATTTTCACATTAACTGGAAGGTGGTCACTTTTTGCAAACATAAACATTTTCCTGAAAACTAGCTAAAGTCGTGTCGAAAGAGCTTGGTATTACCTTATTTTTATTTCTAATCGTCAAATCGTACATTGTATAATATTGATCCCACTTTTATTTTAGTTTTTATCTATAGAGCTAAGAATAAATCACGAATAGATCAATACACCTTACATGCTCTTAAAATGACGTTATTGAATCGATGCTAGAACAGAAAAACAGGCGTCGCGTCGTTACAGTTGAGTGTTTGAGTGGTTTAACCCTGCTTCGATGTATTTTGACCTAGAGAAAACTACAAACACCAAAACTCACTTCCTTGTCCAGATCCTATTCTGTATATGATTGATTTGGATTAAAGATAACTAACAATTCAACGGCGGTTATACAATTCACCCCAAATCTCCATTTGACCCAAAGGCCGGTCATTTCTAAGAACTCGTTGAAAATCTTTTAGTCCGACGTTTTTAGCTCTGATTTATTTAATAGATCATAGAAAGACCACTTTATAATAACGTCTAAATATATAACCACCACTGAAAACAACCCAAGGGTATGAAAGCTTACTTACTACGAGGTGGATGGATTTTATTTTCTATTCTCTGGTATGTCTCGATATGTTGTTTTGATAGGGTCATAATGAATGTCTTGAGGTTGGTTTTATCGTTTACATTAGATGTAAGTGCACTTAATGCATCACCATCTTCCAAATAAATGACCATTACATACAATATTAATGTTCAGTCACTCGTTTAACATAAAAAATACTCGAATAAACCAACAAGCGTTCACAAAAAAACCTTGGATACACTGTAGAAGGATCAATGAAAAACGTTCATTCATTTAAAAGATTTAATGTGCCATTAAATTTTATTGGTTAAATTCTCTCAGCAGGTAAAACAATGATATTGACACTATAGCGCAGATAAACATAATTAAAAACTAGGAAAAAGCATTTGAAATCGGTATTTCGTATTTCATGTTTTTACTATTCTGGACATTAATAGGTACAAGTTGCCAGATATGTAGTATAATTAAATCTAAATGTTTTTGTTATTTATGTGAAACCAACTTACAATCTTTAGCATCTTTGTATTTTAGGAACTTGTAATATTGTAATACATGTTTCAAATGTCGGAAAAATAACGACGTAATTTATATTATTTAAGCTTTCAATCCCTAAAATTTTCGAAGATAGTGACAAATACCTTTCTTTAGAATCATCCCTCAACCATCAAAAAGAAAACTTATTGTATTTATTACACATACTGTGTGTTTTCTTTGTTTAATACTGATGCTAAATTGATAAGCTTTTTGGTGAGACAGCCCTAGAAGGCCATAACCTGATCCATAATGGCCCATACCCAAACTTTGATTGACAGATATATGAAGATAATTAGGCGGCTTGTCTGATGGACCTGAGTACTTGAGTACTCCCAGAGGTCTGGCGGAGTTCTGGTATATCAGTATATGTCTAGTTTAGTCGTCCGTGACCTGCGATCAACATTTTATCATTGAGCTTATTCATTGTACACTCTAAACTCTCGCGAAGTTCCCTCCGAAATACTTCATAAAGTTGACAGAAGTACGGTCATCGTCTATGAAGTAAAGAAGTAGTATGTATGAAAAGACCTACACTTGGCTCTCCAATTTCAGTAAATTTTACAAGACTGGAAAGCTCACTAAAAGATAACTGATTCCTATGATCTGTAGCAATACTGAAATATTTTATTCTTCACTTGATTCATACGTCCACAACCTTATGTAGGTACCTATAGTAGTTTTTCGTAAATACGTTGTACATAGAATAGAATTTTTTATAACGTGCGTTTTTACTAAATTCAATTACATATTGTGTTTATTTGATCTAATTCTATGTTTTAAATATATTTTAGCAGGTAACATCTACTACTAGTAGTTACGTAATTTAACTATTTAAATAAGACTCATTGTTTTTAACTTATTTTTATCAATAAAAGAATTTTCAATTAAAGGTAACATATACAACATAATACCAATTACGTTGACAACACAATGTACAAGACAAATTTCTGAAGGCGTGAAGTGAGCAAACAATAGTATACAAAGTGGTTAAGTTATGTCATGTGTATGTTGTGTTGTGGTATGTGTGTGGAGTGTGGTGTATGTGTTGGGAAATCTGAATATTTAAACGCAGGAAACGATAAGTAAAGAGAAAAAGGATTCCGCCGTCCTGGCAGACCGGTCGTGAGTTTTATCAATAAAAATTAGTTGAAAACAAAGAGTTTTATTTAAATTAATAGTTTATAATGAATAACTACAAAGTGAGTTGTTCTAACTTAAATTTCACACTTAAACAGTGAAAATTATAAATAAATCCCTGCAAATTTTAGCTGAGGTCGATTGTAAGGCAGGGAGTTATTACATTATTAATACAAGATAAAGCCAATACATCCTCGTGAAGTATAAAGGTTTAATAAATTATTTCTTATACCTTCGAGGCATAAAAAATAACATAAAAGAGTCTCCTCCTGATAAGGTTAACCATGTTGTTATGTTATAATGCTTGCGGATTTTCACTTCATACAATATTACAATGTAAGATGTAAGCAAATTTAACTTTCGTACAATGTATGGATTGGATAATCAATCAATAAGACATATCCCGTGGGCTGAAAACTAAATTACACAAAATACAACACTACTTGGTTGTAAAAAATTAAAAAATACGACGGCGTTTTAAGAATGAATATTGTTACTTGAAATAATGTATTTTCAGCGCTACGCATGGTAAAATGGAGAATAACGAACGAGGTAAAGAAAAAACAATTCTTCTAAAATTTACACGCGGTACACGCACCCTAATACTTTTTTGAAGTTGTAAAAAATGATTATGAACGAAAACCCTTAGCGTTTTTGTGATATTTTTTTATTATTATTTCAACCACATCAGCATGCTACAAATACTTTTTACATTTGGTATTCTTTCCTTTCTCATATCCACGCCTAACAGTGCATAAGGCAACCTCATTGAGACACAAGGTACTGTGAACCTTCTAAATAGATACCCACCTACATATCCGATTTTCATAGATGTTTTATTTTCAAAACATCTCAGACTTATTACAAAACAACTAAGTACCTAGTACCTCATCATGAATAATATTTTTAAGAAATAAAATATGTACGATATTAAAAGTTTTTAAACCCTTTTTGCCTATTCTGTTTTTAATGATTCCTTGATTTTACAATCTTCCTTCACAACCTCCAGGATGCAAATTCTTAGCACCTAGTAAAAATATATTATACACCGTGTAACAAAACTCGATGTACAAGCGGGAAACCAGTGAATCTACATCATATTTGGAGTCGATTTTGTAGAATAAAGTTTTTTGATTTGACCCTTAGTTTTCGAGAAAATTGAGTACAAAGTTGTTTTTCTTTTCGAATTTTTTTTGCAAATTGGTATCAAATATCATGTATTTAGTAAAATTAATACTATCCATAAAGAAAACAAAATTAAAAAACGTGTTTTAATAAGAATTTGAGCAATTTTACCTAATCTGCCATACTTATGAAAACTTTTGTGAGAAGATTTTTTTTTTTCAAGCATAGATTAAAAATTCATATTACGCAATCGTCTCCAAATACGATGTAGATTCATCAGTTTCCCGCGTGTACATCGAGTTTTGTTACACCCTGTATATGTGTAAAATATTTATTTATATGAGTTCAACTTTTTATGCTAAGGTACGGTCATGAGTAAGTGTCCGTAATTCAATTCAAAACTCAGAATCCAACAAAAGTGAACATTAATGAGGCCAAAGACCTCTGATTTAAGTGTCTTCGATTTACTCCGTACACTTGGATTTACTGATCCTAGACGTTTGGTATTTTGAGGGGATTATCACGATGATTTTAATATTTCTGAGCGTGTAATACTTTACTATTAGTGGTTACTGTGAACTTTATTGAGCTCTCATTAGATATGGACATTACCTCAAATGGATCTCTGCCAGGTCACAGTAAAAATAATAATACGTATTAGGGTTTATTGATTAAACCAAGTCGTATATTTGAAGAATAAAAATATCATTTGACTTCCATATCAACTTTCTAGTTTTAGAGGAAATTTTTTTTTTTGTAAGTAATATTTATGGATCGTGGACCACAGTGGACAGACCGTTTTTATCTCTTTTTATTTTTACATACCGATGAAAAGTGCAATCAACTGATTGACTTAGCTTAACGTCACTATCCCGAAGGGCTAGGTAGAAAAGATAGAACGCCACACCACATTATAATGGCACACGGCCCTACCTTTACATTTATAATGCATCATCTCACGCACGCATAATAAATTCAGCAAATAAATATTTTGATAATGTTTATTATCACGAAACTTTGCGATAAAAATGTGTTACGATCCAATGATCAAATGAAATAAATTATAAATCCTCGTTTTCAAACAAATTAAACAACTGCTGTGAACTCAGTTTGAAGGGCCAATAAAAACGAATAGTTGAATACTTACATCCACTTGTTAGGTTAGGTTTACTTGGTTCTTCTGTGGTATCTACGGTCTCTAGACACGAAGGTATCTACATATTATATAATGAAGCGTCTTGTCCGGCAATTACTTATTTCGTCTCCAAGTTCAGTGTTGTCTCATGTCTCATGTACAGGTAGATGGGAGATGTTGACTGTTGACAATGCCTTTGTGTTCGTGTGATCAGGCCATAGAATACAAACCTGGCTGAGTCTGCTTTACGTATTAACGTTCTTCCGATGAACATGCGTTTGACAAAGTTCCGTATGTTTACAATTATTTCGATTTTCCCACGTGAATAAATAAAGGCATTAAGTATACCTACCATTAACAATACGGCGTCTATCCAACCTGCGATCGTCGTTCCTCGATCATTGAACTTGTGCACCTGATGAATGACTCAAACATTAAGGAAAAGGCTTATTTTATAACGTTACTGAAAAGCTTCGGTGAATTTTACAGAACTTTAACCCCATTAGAAATTGGTTAATTGTATGGAATTATTACTCTGCAAAATGAAAGTTATTAGAAAAGTCAAAACCGCATGCGGCGTAGGTACCTAATAACAGACTTCTCGAGTAAAAGTCTTTTTCTTCTACAGATAAAGGAGATAGGTACTCTGAAATTAAAACCGAGTTAAAGATTTCTCGAATTTAAATTTACAAAACTTTTACTTGTTCCGGCAGTTTTATCGTGACTGTCATCTAAGAGAAGAAAAACCATTTATTTCCCGCTGAACTTTTGGTGAAAAGATAAAACGATTAACACGTATCTACAGATTCGGACAGTCACCACAGGAACCAACAAGATACAACAAGCAGATAACAAGAACAATGACTAGTATAGTTACTGCAATGGCGATGACCAGTGAATGGGAGAAACAACTTGCCCTTTGTTGGGATTGTAACTAAGTGATAAATCCCTCAATTAAATGATGATAGACGACCCTATTGACCTTTGGATCGTTGATAGTTGTTGCTGATCTGTGGCTGCCTGTTTCTTTCAATTAAATTTCATGCCAATACAAATATTCTAAATTATATTTAGTATTTCACTGTTCCTTAGTCCAGAGTCTAATTGCATTACTGATAAAGTGCTTCGAAAGTGAGATTTGTCTTCACGAGTTTAATTATGACTTTTTACTAAATTGACACATCTTACAAACAAGATAATGCTAGAAGACATAAAGCAATTTTCGCTTTTCACGGCAACCGTGGTCTTGGCAGCATTAGAAACTTGTCATTAACCACATAAGTGCTTTCAATTTCACAATGAAAATTAGTTTACACGCCAACTTTCATTATTTCTGTATTGATTTCAACGTCACAATAACATTATCAGTTATAGTATTCATAATAAGTCAAATTTGATATCTTTCGCTACCTCAAAATTGTGTAACAGCCTTATTCTTTTATATTAAATAGGTACGTACGTAGGTAAGGAAGTTTAAGTACTCTCTTAATTCTTAAGTCCATAATGTGAAGGTAATAAGTACAGTTGTAATTTCGTAACCCGAGTAATGATATTTTTGTAATGCGAATTTGCAATCGAGTGTTATAGTAAAATAATTCAACAACAAATAATAAAGTAAAACTTACTTACCTTTGTCGGTAGCATTGAAAGAAATCTCGAGAACGTACTCGTTATGACTTAGCGACTAGGGAAAGGCGTAACGCAAGAAACAGCCAATTTGCCGCTAATACCATGTATCAATTTTCTAAAAATCTCCGAGAATTTAACGACCTGCACTTGTTCTGTGGAGGAATCAAGTTGACAGTCAATCTCTCCAGCAGATGTGAAACACGTTTCTCCGTTGGCTGTTGCGAAAGCAAATTTATCTATTTACTATAAATTGATAGATGCCATTCAACATTTCAGGTTTTATTGCGTTTTTATGGTAGGTAGGCTTTTGATGAAAAGGTATGATTTTTACGACACTCTTAGTGCGAAGAAATCTTATTGACTTATTGCAGTTTCATCTCTTTAATTGCATTTTCCTTTCAGTTAATCCCATTAAACTTTGTAGTTAACTTTACAGAACTTTCATTCATCTGATAAATTTTCCCGTTGAGTCATATACATCTCATTAATCTGATCACGATAACGCTTGAATAGCTCCTCATCTTCTTGTTATAAGAAACATCTCCACCGATCCCACTTTCGTGGAAGATGTGGTGATATCATAGTTGATTCTCATCAGAACCATTCTTCATGACATCATCCAGTAAACAGAAAGCATAACATTACCGTAGTAACCTCGGCCGTTTTGGCAGAGTACCTTTGTGTTATGTGTACACTACTTAGTTCCTACTTAGCAGTAGCAATATTGTCAACTTGGAGATCAAGGACTCCAGTTCGTTGTTCTGTTAACTATTTGGCATGGATGTTACATGTTGCGATACGTAAGAATCTTTAGACTGTCATGACATAATTTATGCGTGTTGATAGATGATGAACGATCTATTAGATAATTTTTCCAATGTCAAATCAAGCGTTATGTCATCTTAGATAAAATAAAAGCGGAACATCTCGTGTCATTGACATACAAAATGCATTATCTTGTCTTGTATCGACCGCATCAATTAACATTGCACATTGCACATATAGATTCCTAGCTTGAAACCGTAGAAGATTTATAGCATAGCTTTTGATAAATTTGAAGTGTGCATTGTGTCGCAAGTTGCAGTAGCAACGTAATTGATTCAATAACTTACCAACAATGCGTGACGTGTCATGTGATCAGAGCATCGTATTGCTTGATTGGTGCTGTATAAATTGATTGAAATTTAATCAAGACTTGTTGCTATAACGGAACGTTTACTGCAAATACACACTGCAATACTAAATACAGATATCTACATGCTTTTATACAATACATAATGTACCTATCTTTACCTAGTTACCAATGCAATATAGGTACACGACTGGGACTCTTAAAATGTTTGTAATTTCTTATCAACATTTTTTTAAACGGTAACATTTTTATCACTAGTAAAGTAAATGTAGAATGTATACATATACTTGGAGAAAAATAATTTCAACTAATCTATACACCGTGTTCCACGATGAGACCGCAAAACTCCGGAGGGTTATGAAATTCTGAGAAAAAATCCTAATAAAGTTTTTCGAACAACTCAATTTCAATTTCTTAAAAAATATGAATATAAATAAATTCACGTGTGTAATAGATACGGACTTAATTTTTTGTACTAGAAATCACATGTTTTTAAAAATATAGGCCAAAGGTTTTGATTTGAAATTTGAATTTGAATATGGGTAAGGTGACCGGGGTGCCCCCCCCCGCAAATTAATTATTAGGAATGCCTCGATCAAAAAACTTTATAAGAGATTTTTTTCTTAGAATACCATGAACAATCACCCTCCGGAGTTTCGCGGTCTCATAGTGAAACACGGTGTATAGAATTCAGACCAATTTTCTTAATTTATTAAAATATATAATATAATTAAATATAAAAATAAATATTTACTTCATAGTTTAATAAACAGATTATTGCAATAACTTATGACAATAATACAATATTAAAACCTAGTATACCTACTTCACCGATTAAAAAGACAAGCTCTTGTGCTTGGTAAAGGAAATTCATCATGAAATCATGAAAATTCTCACGATATTCACTATAATTTCAAGATATGATGTTGATTATATATGATATTTTTTGTCCCAAAACTAAAGTTTGTTTTGTTAAAAATATGTCCGATAAAGGTTGTAGATTGTTATACTTACACCTTAATTTAAAAATAGCTTTGTATGAATTTGGGATTGAAAAGTTGTCTGTTGCGTAAGAATAATCATAGCCATTATTTTGGTATAGTTTAACCGCAGAGTTTGAGTAACAGAAGCCTTGGGTCACTGTTTTGTGGGAATTTGCCTTTTGGTCACAACCGATAGTAAAAATGAAAGTTTTATAATATGTATACAACTATTTTTGTTGGTCTGACGTTTTCAATGATAGTATACCTACTTATTTTAACAGTTTTGATCTTACAAATTGAATAAGTCTCTTAGGCCCGATTGCATCGAAAAAAAAAAGTTAAAGTTATTTTTTTTTAAAGTTACAATTTGACATCTCAACAGAGACGAGAAGTTTGGAAGGTAATATGGATATCTAGGCGTTTACAGGTCTTATGACGTGTCATTGGCTGGGTTAAGTGGCCACTTGACGTATTACAATATTCCCCCATTTCACCTAGTATTTGATATCCATATCTGCCAATATACAGTAAAATGGCGCGACGCTTCACATGTGAACACTCTGTCATCCATTGTTGAGATGTCAAATTGTAATTATTAGCCCGTAATGGGTGAAATACAGTTTTTGTCTACAAGTATTTGGACACACTCAAAATGTTTTTTAAAGTTAATTAAAGGTTAAGATTATTTGAATTTAACCTTTACTTTAACTTAACTTTTTTCGATGCAACTGGGCCTAAGTACCTGCGCAATTTTTCAAAGCTTTTGTTATTAATACATTATTTATTATTAGACATCTAGGCACCTTTCAAACATAAATATTTCAACGGAATAACGTATGTGAAAATATTTATGTAGGTAAGTAGATAGGTACTATGTATTTAAATATATTACAATATGTATCTACTACCTAACCAAACCTAGGTACCTATACTCTATACTTAGATAGTTTGTATAAAGATTAGTAAGTTTTAAATCGGATTATATTTAGTAGAAAGTTTCTCATATTGTAAGGGGATTAGGTTCCTATTTTATTCCTTCTCTTCATTTCAATAAATTCCAAGATGAGGCAGAAAGCGAGATGTGTCAGTAGGCCCGAAGTGAGTAATATAAAGTATTGCTTACCTTATACCTATATAGGAAAATCTTTTTTGGTTTAAAAACTAATTTTTATTTTTTCTTATGTTTTAAGTAAAAAAAATGGTTGGTTGGAAGAAACTGCCAATTAGGCAATAAGCCCGCCAATATACTCAACTCTTTGTACAAACAAATAAAAAAATATATAAAAAATTGTTTTCAATAGCTAATACCTACTAACTGTAATCTGTAAAACTACATAAATAAATAGATTACCAGGATATTGTTATTAAATCATAAATTCAGTGAATCGCATAATTTTTTGTAATGATTATGATATTTACTTTCAATGTACCTACCTGGGAGTAAATAAATAAATAAATAATAATAGTAATAAATAGCGGATAATTTATATAGCGCCGTTTTTGTTAATTACATATTTTAAGTCATTTTTGTAATTTTTTAAAAGGATTTTTAAGCAATTTATTGTTTAAAAATATTGAGATTCTAGGCGGCAGCGGCAGTCGAATCGCGTCAATCTACCTAGTTTTTTTTTACACATTTGTTTACAATTTTATTATTTCAACACATACCTAGTATTAGTAGTGCACCCGTACTTCAATTAAATGCTTATTTATAAATAGCCTAAAACAACATAAAAATATTCAATACATAATTTGGATTAAATCATTATTAATCCATACGTTTATTAGGAGAATGTAAAATGTTCTTTTTTGTTATCCGCGCTACTCACGGTCATTCGACGTTCACTGGGCTCGGTCGGTAAGGCAGTAATCTGCTTTACATTAGTCTGACAGCAACCTCTGGGGTCGACGTCACGTCGGTAGTTCGACCCGTTTTATTTCCTTATTTCTAATCAATAATCGCGAATGTGCCTGTTAAAGTGCTAAATTACAACAATACTATGAATCCTGGTGATTTACATAAAACCGTTTTTTACAAATATATAAAAACTAGTAAAATAAACTATGATGTTGTATACAACTCATTACCAATTTTATTCAATGATTTTCTACGCAATTCGCAATATTATACATACAAGTAGCATGACATCATTCATAATTTTATTTTCCTTATGTTATAAAATTAATGGTACAAGCAATTTGTAAATTGCATAGAATCTACCTAGAACTTTTACCGTAAATTTGTAATTTTTACAGCTCCAAAAATGATGGGTAGGGTACCTTATAGTATACCTGCTTATCTACTGCTTACATTTTCCTACCTTCCTTCCTACCTTTGTGAAAAATGAAGAAATAAAAATGTAGATTTTTTTTTCTATCTATATTTATATAGTATGTATAAAATAGGTAGGTATATATTTATGTAAACTCGAAATAATATGATTTTTTCATAAACCGGTTTTACATGATTCAATACAACTACTACTTTCTCTTGTCCGTATCCAATGGTGCATAGGATACTACATTCTGCATTGGTTTTACATGATTCAATAGCGCGTACCTAAATGGAATTTAATTAGAATTTGGGAGGAAATGTACTTTTTAATTGATATTCAATATTTTATACTTATGCCTTATACTTTTATACCCCGACTGAATGATTCTTGGTGTAGAGTGTAGATAAATTATCTCACGGGTCACGTTTGTCCGTTTCAGGAGGGTGAAATGAGTGAACGCAAGGGAACCAAGGCCCTGGAGCTGTGGTGCCGCCGCATCACCGATGGCTACCCGGGGGTCAAGGTGGACAACATGACCACATCGTGGCGCGACGGGCTCGCCTTCTGCGCTCTCATCCACCACTTCAGGCCTGATCTGATGTAAGTTGACATTCCTCCTCTCCTAATACAAGGGAACCAAGGCCCTGGAGCTGTGGTGCCGCCGCATCACCGATGGCTACCCGGGGGTCAAGGTGGACAACATGACCACCTCGTGGCGCGACGGGCTCGCCTTCTGCGCTCTCATCCACCACTTCAGGCCTGATCTGATGTAAGTTGACATTCCTCCTCTCCTAATACAAGGGAACCAAGGCCCTGGAGCTGTGGTGCCGCCGCATCACCGATGGCTACCCGGGGGTCAAGGTGGACAACATGACCACCTCGTGGCGCGACGGGCTCGCCTTCTGCGCTCTCATCCACCACTTCAGGCCTGATCTGATGTAAGTTGACATTCCTCCTCTCCTAATACAAGGGAACCAAGGCCCTGGAGCTGTGGTGCCGCCGCATCACCGATGGCTACCCGGGGGTCAAGGTGGACAACATGACCACCTCGTGGCGCGACGGGCTCGCCTTCTGCGCTCTCATCCACCACTTCAGGCCTGATCTGATGTAAGTTGACATTCCTCCTCTCCTAATACAAGGGAACCAAGGCCCTGGAGCTGTGGTGCCGCCGCATCACCGATGGCTACCCGGGGGTCAAGGTGGACAACATGACCACCTCGTGGCGCGACGGGCTCGCCTTCTGCGCTCTCATCCACCACTTCAGGCCTGATCTGATGTAAGTTGACATTCCTCCTCTCCTAATACAAGGGAACCAAGGCCCTGGAGCTGTGGTGCCGCCGCATCACCGATGGCTACCCGGGGGTCAAGGTGGACAACATGACCACCTCGTGGCGCGACGGGCTCGCCTTCTGCGCTCTCATCCACCACTTCAGGCCTGATCTGATGTAAGTTGACATTCCTCCTCTCCTAATACAAGGGAACCAAGGCCCTGGAGCTGTGGTGCCGCCGCATCACCGATGGCTACCCGGGGGTCAAGGTGGACAACATGACCACCTCGTGGCGCGACGGGCTCGCCTTCTGCGCTCTCATCCACCACTTCAGGCCTGATCTGATGTAAGTTGACATTCCTCCTCTCCTAATACAAGGGAACCAAGGCCCTGGAGCTGTGGTGCCGCCGCATCACCGATGGCTACCCGGGGGTCAAGGTGGACAACATGACCACCTCGTGGCGCGACGGGCTCGCCTTCTGCGCTCTCATCCACCACTTCAGGCCTGATCTGATGTAAGTTGACATTCCTCCTCTCCTAATACAAGGGAACCAAGGCCCTGGAGCTGTGGTGCCGCCGCATCACCGATGGCTACCCGGGGGTCAAGGTGGACAACATGACCACCTCGTGGCGCGACGGGCTCGCCTTCTGCGCTCTCATCCACCACTTCAGGCCTGATCTGATGTAAGTTGACATTCCTCCTCTCCTAATACAAGGGAACCAAGGCCCTGGAGCTGTGGTGCCGCCGCATCACCGATGGCTACCCGGGGGTCAAGGTGGACAACATGACCACCTCGTGGCGCGACGGGCTCGCCTTCTGCGCTCTCATCCACCACTTCAGGCCTGATCTGATGTAAGTTGACATTCCTCCTCTCCTAATACAAGGGAACCAAGGCCCTGGAGCTGTGGTGCCGCCGCATCACCGATGGCTACCCGGGGGTCAAGGTGGACAACATGACCACCTCGTGGCGCGACGGGCTCGCCTTCTGCGCTCTCATCCACCACTTCAGGCCTGATCTGATGTAAGTTGACATTCCTCCTCTCCTAATACAAGGGAACCAAGGCCCTGGAGCTGTGGTGCCGCCGCTTCACCGATGGCTCAGGATTACATTTAACATTATTTGTTTGAATGAAGGGTTCCGGTTCAACGCTTTTTTTACGGCCAACTTCATTTCAATACGTGTTTTGGCTTTTTAGTTTTTGTTTTACGATACTTTAGTGTGTCAAAAAAACTATGACTAGTAAACATATTATTTTGTTTGATTTCGACAGCGTTATCCTTGGTTAACCAATCAGTAGTATCATTTTTGTACATACAGTTCGGGTAAACCTAGATTTAAAACTGAATTGAGAATGACGTAACCAGATCGATATTGCAAAAGCTAGTGTAGAAGACAAAATTAGTAAAATGTTGTATGTATTTCTATATTTGTACTATTTTAGTATAAACCAAGGAACATACTTATCATCAAGTTTAGGGTTAGTCAGTTAGGGGTGATTTCTTTATAATGTATTCGTGATTTGGTTGTATTCTAGACCTGATCAATATTTTCGTTCCACTGCGCTGCTCTGTATGGCGTGATCTCACCCCATAAAAGTATTAAAAACCTCCTCGAAGGTCAAGTCAAGAGTAGCCATTAATAATATAATAAATATTATGTCGATATCTATTTCGTTATCCATTTGAACTAGTATGTAAATAACTAGCCAAAAATATTTATTATAAACGTTTTAAAACAAAATATTCGGCTCCCCTCGTGGTGTAAAGTCTAAGACCCTCCACGCCACGGAGGTTCCGAGTTCGTTTCTCGATGAGATCGAAAAAAATATAAGTGATTTTTCTCAAGCCTGGTTTTTTATTATACATAATATTTCATATAATTTTTTTATAGAATACATTTTTGCAGGTGCGTATTTTCGTTAACAATAATTAATTTGTCATTTATGTGTATAAAAAAATGGGACGAATAAGAGAGAAGTTCTGTACTTTGAATAAAAGAATACACTAACAACGCTGAGAATATATTGCTGGGTGTTTTTACCGTATGGGTCCAGTAACCGAAGTGTGTGCTTAATCAATCCATAATCATCCATAACGTTATTACGTTATTACGTGACATTGACATGATGTGATTTAAAACTTTATTAGCCTTTAAATATATTTTACACTCGTTCAGTTCAGATCTTAAAACCTCAATAAAAAAACAGGCTCTTTCACTATTAACTGTTATCGCCGTATTATTTTTAATGCCTTAAGTGCTATGTCGTCGTTTAGGGTAACAGGTTTGTACAATATTTCTTGGTTAGGCTTTTAAAAGTCCCTATTTAAGGCGATTACAATCGGAGCTGGTTGTCACAGAACAATCACTATCAGTGGTTAGTGATGCTAATGTGACATGGTATTCATAACACGCATCTATAGCCCGAATTCGAGAGTGCGAGGTATGATACCCTAGATATCATTATACCAATGCTACAATTTATTCGATACATTACTTTGACCTGGAAGTATGCTTAGCAGGATCTTATTTACCGTTATCAACGTTATGTATTCCGTCCTTACCAGTAGATTTTAGTGCATTAGATATGAAGACATTTCGCATAGACGCTGATAATTGGGAAAATCACGCCAGGGACAGGATGGCATGGAGGAGGGAGCTAAGGGAAGGCAGAGCGACACATGACAGTATCTGGCTGGAGAGTTTAAGACTTAGAAGACAGCGAGCGAACCAGCTACCAACTGGATCCCCCCCCCACAACCTGGAGGTGTGAGAGATGTGGTCGACTGTGCAGGTCTCGTCTAGGACTTCATAGTCACCAGAGTAGCTGCTTTTCTCGGCTGCCTTCCCGATGAGTGCCGAATCGTCATCGTCTTCCGAAGACGGACGATTGCCATATACAGGATGTAACAAAACGTACGTAAGATAATCTTCGATAAAGATTATTATAATCACTCCTTTAAAACGTTGGTCATTTTGGAGATTCTATTTTAAATCCTGTATTTTGTATCTTTTATTATAATTAAATTAATTATGTATTCTAATTTAATTTATCAAATTTAAGTTATTAATTATCGTGATGTAGTCATTCCAACAGACGCCGCAGAATAATTTAACGTTATTTTATGATGACTAAATTACTTCTTATCGTAACACTTTATATTACGTGCTGATATTTTATAACCACTAAATTAAACAATTCCGTTCTTTTAAAATTAATTTAAACAGTGTGGCCGCCAGCTCGGTATTAAATTTTCTCAATATCTATTACTCACACTTTTTTAAGACGAAAACTGACATATATATTAATCTGTGTAACTCGTATGAAAAGCCACGCGAAACTCGTTTCAACTTCTCGGAAGAAATTATGAATCGAATCCGCTGCAACGAGAGACCAAAAACCACAGATCGCAAATATACTCACAAATATAGGTTACAGCCACTACAGGCTACAACTTTTTTGTCTGATGTCTAGAAACACCAAACACGTTCTTGTTACTATCCTTCTTCTCCTCGTTGTCTCTCTCTGGCGTGGCCAACATAATCGTCCGTTATAAATCATAAAAAATCCTAAAATATCTTCCCTGGTATACGTGATGAAGCTTCGATCGTTTCTCAATGGGTCGGGCCCAAGTACATATTGTTTGTTTGTGTTTAGGATGACCTGTTTTAGGCGATGTGTGTTTACGATGTTAAACTCGTCAGATAAGGAACGTTTTCATTGGTCAGTGTTGGAAGTAGACATTTTTCTACCTACGCAACGTTGTTTAATCTTTTAAAATACATCTCCATTTATTTTGGCCGCTCTTCTCAAAGGCAGTACCGGTTTTCTCGTCATTATGTTCTAATAGGTTGTTATCTACGAGTTGACTCTTCTTAAAGTGAATAATGGGTTTCCAATAAAACTCCGTTCCTAATTTTGTCTCGTTCTGTTTCTTCCCTTCAACTGCCGTTCAGCTGTTTCTCGTCTTAATCAATTTTGTACCCTTGTACAGGCGGACAAGCTCGTGCAAGGATCGGTAAACCTTTTCGCAGTTTAACACAGCCTCCGATAAAGAAACGTAAAAAAATAAGGTTGATGTAGAAAGATTCTGGCACGTGATTGGCGCCAGGAAGGTGCCAGGTAGACACCTTTATATATTATTTGGGTCGAAGACGTATTGTAACGCGATAAATAAAAACCAAATAAGGGGGAAGATTAAGGTTCTTCAAAATATTATCATAAACACAAACATTACACTTTTGTAAAATCCTCTTTTTAAGGTATGCAATTATGTATTTAAAAAGCTATTGTGATTTTTTTACGTGCTTTATCGAAAAATATGTGATTCCACATCATATAATGTATAAGTAACGAAAGGATCACCCGCGATTTGCAATTCTTTGATCGAATTATTAATTAGCTCTTTTACCTTATGAAGACGTTTGTATTTTACAAATAATATTTTTTTAGCTAAATTATAGTATTTTTATCCAGCGTCGCCATTTTTTTCTCAAAACAAAAGTCGCCCACAAGAATCGATAATAATTTTTATTGGCGTGTGATGCGACGTAGGCGTTAGTCTACAAAACTGACCACCATCATAATCGGTTAGGAAGAGATTCGCGCGTCCGGGACCATTACCTGCGCATACAGATGTGCGCATTTCGCTTAATTGCTACATCAATCTTACCCCGGCTGAAGTGGGATGCCTGACAACCTGCGATCGGCAGTCTTGCCGCCTTTTGCCAATTTCTGATATTTCCTACAAGTTATTGCCGTGCATACATTAGCAGAGCAGACCTCACAACTTGACGTGTGTTAGGCCTCAAGCCATATCCATTCATCCTCACCACTTGAAAATCTAGACAACGGAACCTGAAGGATTGCGATTCAATGATTCAATGTTTTTTTAATACACTGAACTAATTGAAGAAACCAGTCCATACAAAACAATGAATTCATGGCAGCTATTTATAATCTGTTTCGAATCTCTAAAATCGACGGTTCTAGGTATCAGGATCAGTTGTAATTCTACACCATAATACGCCTGCAATCCCTAGATTTGAAGCCCTACTGATGTCAATTTGGTTATTATTATTTCGCGGTTTTGTAGCTCAAAGCCCTTGTGGCCCTGTGGTGCTTCCCTAGTAATTAGTAATGGACTTGGCCATATATCGTGTTACAATATTAATTTCCGCCCTTTAGATAGGTACGTCAAAGTTATTTTTGGACAAATTATACGCTTGCAATAGTTTGAGCAAATAATCCTAAATATCTAACAAGAAATGAAATCGAGAAAAATTGATTGAAAGCAATATTTGATAGGAGCGATGCTGTGATGTTTACAGACTTTGACTTCTAACCCCATTTTGATTAACTTACTGCTCTGCTATATACCCACGTGGAATCTACACTGCAGAACTGCCATATTTGTTTTAAATGTTAATTAAAACCGATAAGTTTAATATCACTCTCTCTACAATATCTAACAGCTTTTGTACTGTCTCTAATTTATTGTCTATTTTTAACAGCAAAACAACTTGAAATTCAGTTAAACATTACCGAGATCAATTTTCTCTAACGACTTCTATTATATTTACAATATTAGCCTTCCCACTTTGCCTGTGGATGCTAGTTTCCCGAGTGACACCCGAGGTATACAAATGATCGGTAATCATGTCGACCACCGCAATACCGATCCAATATTATTTAATGCTAATGTCGGAGGCTCCACCCACTGCCGTTTGCGGATTTGACGCAACCGTCGATCAATCACACCCATCTGACAATAATAAAATATATTTCCGTCTTGGAAGGTACCCGAACCAAATTGGTGAACGCTTTTCTTTGAAGTCGACACCCGCACCCTAGTTGTGGCTGTTTAGATTCACTAGGACAAAGCAGTTCCGGAACATAACCAAATTTGATAACTTATAAATACTACCTTCTAAACTTTCTTAACCTACATGTTATCATAATAAAGTATCTGAGTTGATTTCGGTATTTGCTGGAATCACTCACAGCTCACGGCTGAACCCATAAAAATCTTATTCCTAGTAATGTGAATTATCTTTTAATGAACTGTTATTCTTTTTAAATGGTAGTTTTTCATTTAATTATTGCTCAAAATGGCCTATTTTGTTTTTTAAAAATACTTCCATTTTGTATTGTGGTAAAGTGTTTTTTTTCTAACGATTTTCAACTGGGTATGTATGTTCTTTCTAAGATATCCTAAGCACGGGAGGTATCTGCATTGGTAGGTATTTTAAATGTGTTTATTTCAATTGATTCCTTTTCTTATTTTGATGGCACAACATTTATAATGTTTTCTATATGTATGAAATTTGATGAAAATATGATATTTTAACAGTCGGTACTTTAAAAGAAATTAAAATGACGTCAATAGAATGATGTATATTTCAATTCTCCAAAATACTACCTAGAATCTCTAGGTTCGAATTCAACCCGTTTCTTGCTTTCTGGCACAGATATTTCCGAGAATTTGAAATCAGCCCTAAAATTGAAATATTTCAGTATACCATAAGAACTCAAATGTTTCTTTAAAAAAATCTAACTAATAATTAATATACATATATGAAAGCGTATTCTTGATGTCTGTTAAACTTAAACTAATGCAGTGTGAGAGTGGGAGATAATGAAAGGGTCGTTAGAGAATATAATGTATGTAATATGTGTGTAATTATTATCACCAAAATCAAATAAATCTTTGGATATCGCCGTAAAACAGATAGCTACTTAGTACTTTTAAAATATATACTAATTTCGTTGGATATTATCTGTTGGCAATTAATATCCTTTGCCTGTAAAATAGTTGGTTGCGGCAAATAGTTGGTTGCGGCGAATGGTTGGTTGATGGATCTTCCATTGAAATAATTTTATACATAAAGCAAAATGCAGCGAAAATAATGGCCGGAAATTATAAAACAAACCAACTTATAAATTTTATTGTTTATTTTGTTGCAATATAAAACAGACATAAATAATGCAAATATAAGCACAATATACAAATAAATAAATATTTTGCAAAGCACCAGTATAAACAATATTGCTAATGGCATAAATTAATTAATTAAATCACCCAATAAAAATTATAATTATTGTGCTTCGAACACAAAAGCTTTGGTTTTCGGTTGATGCTTTTGAACAGAATCCCGTTAGTCATTCGATCAAAGATTCAAGCTATTATCTAAACATTGGATAAATTTACATAAATAATGCCTATGTAAATATTGAGTATTTTGTATAGATATTGGACTAGGAATTTCCATAACAATATCATTATCTTGTTTCTTGATGAGCATTGATAGCCGCTGATACAGCCGCCTATTGTGTTTTATCTCAATCTTATTTATATTTTTCTTATCAATACAACCGAATCGATTACTGTCTAGTGTGCAACATATATTTGCATAATTATTATATTACGAATAATAAATTTGAATATTTCATTAGTGACCGGAAGCCTAAATTGTGTGGATAGATTTATCTTTTGAAGACAAATCATTTATCTTCCACTTTCAATACTAAATAAAACAAATATTTTACTTGGACATTATTAATTCGCTGAAAGATAGCAATCGCTTATTAAGATCTTGCCTTGGATATAAAAATATTAACTTGAGCGGAATTTCACCTGAATTTCTAACCGGTTCAGTTGTTTGATGTTTCCGAAGTTTTCTTTTATTTTGTAGACTTCCTTAAATCCTGTAATTTAATTATTAATATCGTTAATGTTGTTTTCGATATTAAAAACATCGAAACCACCCAAATTTTTAGTACCCAATTCATATTTATTTATTTTATTTTATTGTTTTTACGCCCATAGGGCTTTTTACATAGACATTTTTAAATGATAACACAGTAGATAGCTATTCATTACCGCCAGAGATGGCCATCCAGACAATGTTCCCTAAAATGCACTAGATTTGTGCTGAAAACATCAATATTGTTAGTATACTTATTAGCCAGTGCGTGCATTCTACGTATCGGTGAGTTAGCACTGTAATTGGTCGATGATTGGCTACAGTAAAATAGTGCATTACTACGGGTAACTCGACCAGGCACTCGTATACTAATTAAATTTTTTAAGTTGACAACAATCAAACATAGATTTTAATACTTTGAACAGAAAGAGCAAAACATTTCATATTCTTCTAATTTCTAGTGTTTGTATATTTAAAAAGTTATAATTTATGTTTATATTTATTATGGTTTTATTTATGATAATTTTTGCGTCATGCGTCCCTCTTAGTTTTTGTGTACCAACAAAATCGTTAGAATCTTTGAACACCTGTATGAAAAGTAAATTGATTTATTTACCAGTTAAGATTCTATCGATGTCGCAAGTGGGCAATACTCATTAACTTTCATCGTCCCTTTGAATCATCTATCAAATCAATCACTATGGCAAAAGTGTGCCAATGACTGTACTTGGCTATATCTAACTTTACTTTGAACGTTTCACCGATTTATTTCACCAAATTTTTGCTTCTTTTCCAACCAATTTACTGCCTATATTTAATTTTTTTTTATTTTACCCGATTTTTAATTTTTGATTTAAAAAAATTGATTGAAAAATTACAATATCAAGGGATTTTTTTTTAATTTTACGAATTTTTTAGCGCGCTTGAAATAGCGCTTTTTCAAATCGCTCGCAAAATCCTCCATTTGGCGCGCATGCGGTGTGACGTCACAGCAATATAGGCGCTCACTACGGAATGAATTTCACGCCTTTGACGGTGGAGGGGTAAAAAATCATTCGTATTTTCGTGTTTTTAAAACACATAAATTTATAAATGAAAAAAATTTTTTTGATCAGTGTGTTTTATATCGTTGGAATTGTAAAAATATACTCTAAATATTTATAACGTTTTCAATGATATTCATGCTATCGGGAAAAACCCTATTCGCAGCAGTTCTGCAGATGACTTTTTTAATTAACAAAACATTTGAAAAACGCTCACTCTTGTTACTTCGTGAGCGTTTAACCAAATGAATGTACTTACTTATCTTTTTTATTGATTTTGCTAAACGTTCTTCGTTCTCTTTTTTTAATCGTGGCACAGGCTCATGTTTTGTGTGTTTGGTTTGATGTTTCAGTTAACATATTTTTTCCACTACAAATCTTCGCTTTACTTTTTTTTTTGCTATATTACGCTTTCCTATTTAATACATTAAGTATAAACAGTATAAACAGAGGCAAAACAGAATAAACTGTTTTGTCACTGACCCTTCTCATTTCTACCGTTGACAAATATTTTGATCAACTTAGTGATGTGCAGTATTATCTGTTAAAAAATAGACTTTTGGTAATAAGTCATAAACTTTGAATCCGAAGTATAAATATACGAGTACTACGTAACTTTTAATCTTTTAAATAAGTATTTTTACTTAGGTATCTAGAATAAAAAAGGCAGTAATTTTTTCAGTACTATAAATAAATATTGCTGCTTTGAAATTGCTACTCACGTCTAAACACGACTTGATTTTTTGTGATTCTTGCACTAAAACTGTTTTATGTATGAAAATATAACATGTCTTATGTTTTACTGCAAGCAAAGTCGGTAGGAAACAATTACCTTGGGTCTAGCAGTTCCCGCTGCCTGAGGCCATTTATGGAAGGAAACGGCTAAAACACCGTATATGGCAGTAGATCCAATAATTACACACGACGTATCAATCATAATATAACAACTATAACAATGTTTAATCTGTTGCACTACAGTTAAGTATACCGAAAGGTTTTTCTTTTCAGTCAACGCTTATAAAGATGTGATAAACGAGGTGAGTTCGCCATTAGATTTTTTTTTTTTTTTTTTTATTTATATCAAAAATACATTACAACATGTATTCCCCGTGAGTTACAAAAACTCATTTTGGGCCTAAAAATAAATACATTTATTATAATATATAATTCACGAGAGAACACACAATTATTATAAACACAAAAATATTATATCAAGCAGAATAATCAAGATACAATTACACTAATTTGTTAATTATTTACTCATTCCACATACTGCCTGAGGTAATACAGCTTTAGGCTGTTAGCCACATTATTAGAACCTCGAATACCCTCAGGAAGCCTGTTATACTCCCTACAAGCCAGGTACAGCAGAGACTTAAGACCAAATTTTGTAGTACGAGTATCAGGTGGGTGTAGATTGTGTCTTGATTTGTTCTTTAAATTTGCGCAAGTTGTTAAGACATAATGTTTTTCTATAAACTGATCTAGATCGGCATAGAAACGGAAGAAAAAATAATGTTCTGTTAGAAATTATTCCTACCGTTGCGTTGCGTTGTACTGAACGTAAACATAGAGTAAAGGTAAAAGGGTCAGCACTGCGGTTAACAGTCAAGTCCAGATTAAAGATAATAATGCGGACTATTATATTGACATGGCAGGTATTAACCTCGGCATTGCAGGATGTCCATATTAGAAATACTTACGTACTTTTGTACGCTCTATTTAGAAGGAACTTGATCTTTACAATGCACCGTATTGTCTACCACCCTTTAGTTATATCGTATTGTATCGTAGAACGCGCCTCAAATTATACAGTCATTAATTCGGCACCTGATTCCAATAGCTAACATGACACGAAGTAACTGTTGTTCGTGTAATGATCCTCTCATTATCATGAGACACAAATAAGGACTAGATCACTCGCATTTACTCTATTAAACTGTCAGGGTTATACTCCAACACCAAACACCTGCGCCTGCGGTGTAATCTAATACCTATCCATTTAAATTATGATGCTGATTTTTTACTTTATCGTTGGTTCGCGCTCTGTTTCTTTATTATTAATACAAATGAACTAAGCATCAGTTTGAAGTCACCATGCTACTTTTATACTATTTTTCTATCCCTCTGTTATTTTCAAATTCAGCAAATTGACCCATTGGGAAGAGACATTTAAGTTTATTTGGCGTTTGGAGAAATTGCTCATCTATTATTTCGTTTTTCTACAGATTTAAACAATTAATTCAACAAATGCGATCTCTCAGGCGAATGTGTGGTAAAACTATGTATGATAGGTGCACTAATGTTGAAATTAGAGCAGAATGTAAGGCTTAGATAAGCATTATCGACAAAATTAAGAAAGGTCTTTTACGATGGTTCGGTCATGTAGAGCGAATGGATGATGAAAGAACGGCTAAAAATATATATGATACGACGGTGCCTGGGTGTAGAAGCCGAGAAAGGCCGAGAAAGACATAGCATGATCACGTTAAACAAGTGCTTGAAAGTGGGCATGTAAGAAGTCGGAATAATCGACGTGCGTGCATGAGAAGATGTATGAATGTGGAGGAAGCAAGAGAAGTATGCCAGGACAGAGTGGTGTGGCGTTCTATCCTCTCCGCCTATCTCTTCGGGGAAATGGCGTGATGGTTAGTTAGTTAGTTAGTAATTCAACTTAGCCTTTGATTAACAATTAATCACCTTTATTGATTTGTTCATTTTCTTTTCTTCTACCCACGGACCAAGGAAGTGGTATGTTTCAGTACCTAAGGTCTCTGTTCAGCTGTATGTTTGCGTGCAAATCTCCGCTGTGTTCGCGTGACGGTAGCATTTTGTCATTTCATTTGCCGTGCGTGTGGGATTTTCCATTCAACATTCTTGCTTGCGCGTACCGCACCATTCAACGTCACTGTCTCCACTGCACATTTAATTCCTATTTCCAACACTTGCACAATCATCGCGAATTTGTCACGACACCACCTATGTATGTACTATTGCCATTATTCGACAAGTAGTTACAAAGTACGTGGGTTCAATGCCTATTTTCCAAACGTCGATTCCCGTGATTGGTGGCAGTTTTGATCTTACACAATTCAATGAATGTACATAAGATGCACACTCTATAATTTAACAGGTTTTGCGGTATTATTGTTGTTTTCTATGTTCTTAATTTTATTACCCATCCAGTTAGATATTACATAAATGGTTTGCTTATGCCGCCGCACATAAACTTAAATCTTTTTAATTTAATTTCTGAGAATCTGGTGTTTGGATATAATTAGAAAGCCAATTCCAAGAGATGTATTTAATGTGGAATGTTTCGAGCAAGATTTTCGCTAATTAATTTATCTGTTCAGTCAGACTGCTTCCCTTCCACTTATTTACATATTTTAATAAGCAATACCATATAAACTAGCGCAGATAAAATATGAATTGACAAGATCCGGTGAAGTGTTAAGTATGAGAGAGTGTCCAGCAGTTTCCCAACAGCCTACTACACTGTAGGATCGTAAATTCGTGGTCTCATCATTTTTATTGCGAGTAGAAATTCAGGTCAACGTCCGATTTTTCGATTCGATAGAGTAAGTGCATTGCAGTGGACATCGTCGTTAGTTCTACTGCAGCAATCTGCGTGATGGAAAATTATTCTGAGCTTTTTTCTGCGCTGGATTTAACTGCCGAATAATGAGCTTTGAAAGGGAAACTATCCGAGGTGGATAGCCATTGATTTTATTTTTGTAATGATTTAATTATGTATAGTATAATTCCATGGAAAATTTACTTACCTACCAGTAAATTGTAGTAAAAATAATGCAAAATTACCGTACATTCATCTTACATCTACATTATGCGGTTATAGACAGCATCATTCTCACAAGGTCGTAGTTTATTTCCAAACAGTGTTTAGTACAACTAGGCGCCAACGCCAGTAGTTTTTGTCAATAATAATGTGTAATGTTCGTGATTTTGTAATTAAGGAAGACGGCATAGCCAGTTTCTACAGTTCTGCATTGCCGACCAAGCTAGCGATAATGATCCATTTCTTTCTTTCTGCACCTTACAGAAAACAACGCGATACGTAATGTATAATAATGAGATGCTTTGTTAAGTTTTCTTCTGTACTTTCGTTAACCGGCTAGTCACATCTTACATATCTACATTCTCGCATCTTAAATTAAATAAAAATACCTTCAGTTGTTCACCGGCTACTAATTATACTACAAACTCTGATACATCCGTAAATTTTAATAACTACGTTTAACCTACCTCTAGCTGGATGACATACTTATTCGCTATTTACAATGTGTTTTTGATTTGATTAAAAGCGTTCGCTGTGACACCGACTGGTGATTAATAGTCTAATACACACATTAACACGAAGATGGAACCCTTTTTCTTTTAATACCATTACTCATGTTCCCAGTTCTCACGCACCCGATTTAACAAGAAGTTTCGACTCTTCAGGTTAACGCTCAATTCCTTCTTTTATTGAATTACAAGGAGGGCTAGTAAGGTATCATTCTTTTTTTAGTAGGTTACTTATAGGTTCACTAAACTGATTTTTTTACCCTACAAATATAACAAACTTTCAAGTATATCAGCACAATAATTTATTAGTTGTTGTTAATAGTTTATAAATACTTCGGTAGTAAGTAAGTATCTATCTTGATTTGAACAAAAAACTGACACATTTTTTTGTAGTAAACAATTTCCATTTGCTATGAAAGGAGCCTTTTTGCAATAATTATGTCAAACATCGTTAACGGCTACTCTCCATAGACTGAAGTAAATACAAAACATCAAACAGATTTTGGCAATAGGCGACCTAGCTAAAAGACTCGACACTTCATCATCCAGTTAATGACCCCCGGTAATTAACATCGCGATGAAAAGGCTTCGAAGAAGATCACAATTTCATTAATTGGACAGTTGGCTAAGTGGACGATAGTGATGGCGTTCCAGTGTGTATTTTATAAATATTTTAAAGAAGATATTAATACCCGTGGTTTAACAACATCATTTAGACAGTCACATAAATATGGGAGTTTTTAGATTAGCGTGAACTTTTCCTTTACTACTCAAGCCTACATATTGCTGTCCCACGATTCAGAAACATTCATTTTTATTTTATGGACTTTCTCGATGTCTACACCTCGATAGGGACAGTTATTATACAGTTTTGCGAGTGTTATTATAGACATAATTTTAAATAAAATGATGATTATTAACGCAAAGGGAAGTCATCAATTTCTCCCTACGTGGAAAATTAAATACTTCGAATTAATAAGCATAAGTTTTATCGTGTATGAATTAATTTGCTGAAATATTAACATAATCTCAGATTATTTTATTCCTATTCGAAAATAAAAATAAGAAAACTTTTTGTTTTGTCATTGAAAGCAAATTTTCCTTTTTATATTGAAAGTGACAATGTGCGTTTTCAACTTATTACGTGTTTGAAGTTTATCTTCAGACTTTTTGTACAAAATATTACCTGTTTTTAAATATATTATGTACATTTTTATCACTGATACAAATGGTCGTTGTGCCTGCAAATTCCATTATGTAAATAAATAAAAGTTTTCAGAAAAAGGGAAAAACAGATTTGATTGAAAAATAACTTTCATTTGTTACAAAACAAATAAACAGATACTTAAATAGATATTATCTGTCGAATTTAGTATTATAACAATAAAATATTCCGCATAGATAATGAATGTTCAATAAAACGTTAGAATATTAAATTATTCAATTAACAATATTCGCAAAAAAATAATTTAGCAGATTTTGCAGGCGCATTTTTTCTAGGACTTCAAGGAGGAGAACATCAAAAACGTAGGAAAAAATGTTCTTTTGGTCTGTCGAGAGAATGGTGTTGCTCTTTTTGTACCTCGTCACATAAAACTGTCTGGTTTGCTTGTTGTCTTTTAGCTTCCTATCATTGTATGGGAATCAGCTCGGCTGACCGCGTTTTTCGGCGCCGATTGCATTGAATTACCCAAGCCGCAAACCGGTTTGGTAATATGCAATATTAATTCGCAAATATTATCGGTTAAGACCAAGAGGTTCATCTCCCATTAAACGAGCGTGTACAGTTATAATTCAAGCCGGCGCGTTGGGATTGAATGGCCTTGTTTTACCCGTGCCATCGCACATTTTACATGTTCCGAATATCCTCAGTGAACTGCATTCTTTTGATTTGCAATTGATAACATCGTTCGTTCGTCCGTGTTTTCGGATTCCATCCTGCTTCCTATTCTGCCGTAATTTGAACGTAGATTTTAATGCCTAATAAAAATAGTACTATTATTATTACAACATGTTTCGATTTTAGATAGGACTGAGGGGAAAGGGGACCCCCCTCCACCCGCAGTTGTTTTAGAGTCCTAAAGGACGCTATTTTAAACAACTTTACAAAATGCAAAAGCAAATTGCAGGCCAAAATATTTCAAGTGAATTTAAATCAGGGAGTGGGGGCATATATACGTTTATTTTTTACTCTTGTAAAAATAGAGGGTGCCTACTCATTATTTATTTATTTATTTTAGGATAAATTTATTAGAGCCATTTTTGTGAGAAATCACCTCAAGGGCGCTGTACATTCGGTATTCTTAATTAATTCCATTCCCAATTTATGAATAAAGGATCCGAGACAACTATTATTTAAGAAACGATATTAAATATATACGTAGGCGAAGTACTGAACTCCAATTCGTCTTGCAGCTACAAAGCACATGGACGGTTGGAACTCAGCTTCACCCACGTACAAATTAAATTAAAACTATTTTACTAAAAACGCGATACGAGTGACATACTAATTCCACTGATAGCAGATAGAGTCTAGAATCCAGGTCGTCTTGCAGCTACAGAGCGCATGGACTATTGGAATGCCAGCTTCCATCTGATATCAGGGGTTAATGATTTTGCGAAAAAGTTTAGTAGTTTATTACCTACCTACCGTTCATATATCCACACTTTCGCCATCACGATGCTACCCGCCACTAAAACTACATTGCGCATTGTCGCTTGGTAAATGACACGACATTACTTGTAGTCTGCAGAGGTTTAATTAAAGCAAAGAACATGGACTGCATTGCCCCTTGGAGAGTCCGGATTGATTAAGTGGCGAGTGTGGTTAGAGGTCGGTTGGAGTCTATTCAGGTTCGAGGTGGAGCGCGTCCATAGGGTCCCTAGTTACCGGTGATTTACGTCCGCAGATTAATAAAACCTTTTTGCAAGGCTACCCTGACAGGGGAAGAAAGGACAAGAATCGTGTGAATTGCGGCCTAGCCAGACTCCGAGGTAGCTCACTTATCGCAGGTGGACGATTACGTTTTGATAGTGACTGATGGAGCACACATTCTATGTAACATTAATTTGGATAGCAAATAGCGTATTGAATGATGACTCTGTTGCGCCACAAATCTCATTCGCGTAACATTCAGTCATTTATTATATTGTAAAATTAAATTATATAGTATTATAATGAACTCTTTAGGCAATGTTAAATATTATTGATATCTCAACAGAGACAGAGAAGCTCTGGAAACGAATGTGGGTTATCTAGGCGTTTACAGAGCTTATGACCTGTCATTGGCTGGGTTAAGTGGCCACTTGACGTAATTACAAGATTCCCCATTCCGCCTGTCATCTGAAAACCATGTATGACAAATTTTTGAAACTTGTATATATATCTAAGATGTAAAGAACAATCCGCTTGCGAGTTGTTATTTCGACAGATTTCGAATATTTTTAATATTATTTCTCTATAGTGACATCTATTGAGAATATTGTTAAAGCATTTTTTTGGGATATTTTTAGCTGTTGAGATATCAATAATATCTGATATCAGCCCAGCATGGGTATAATCCAGTAATTTGTCTACAAGTATTTGTATTCATTCAAAATGTTGTTCAATGTTAA
The DNA here is from genome assembly GCA_022494985.1 of Micrasema minimum. Classification (NCBI taxonomy): domain Eukaryota; kingdom Metazoa; phylum Arthropoda; class Insecta; order Trichoptera; family Brachycentridae; genus Micrasema; species Micrasema minimum. Next base: position 20,329 of record JAGVSP010003193.1, on the reverse strand, counting down.
ATATTTTTATTTTAATATTTAATAACAAGTAGTAGTTAACACATTTCAAATGATATGCCTACTTGTAATTTTTACTGTATCATGGAATGTATTTTTAATGTTGTTTTTCTTTTCTTTACAGTGACTTCCCGAGCCTAAAAAAGGAAGATGTTTACCACAATAATGAGTTGGCTTTCCGTACTGCTGAGTCGTATTTCGGTATCCCCGCCTTGCTTGATGCAGAAGATATGGTCCAGTATTCTATTCCAGACAGGCTCTCAATTTTAACATACCTGTCGCAGTACTATTTACACTTCACGTCTACAGGTCAGTGTCTATTCATATCATCTATTTTTATACATTCTTCTACTACTTAATACAGTTTCTTAAAAAAATAACAAAACGATTCAATCGTAAATGATTACGAAATCAATACTCGATTATATATATATAAAACGATAACTTATGGGATGTGTTGCAACTTTTCTGTGAAGTTGTGACAAGCCCCACCCTTTCCCTAGACTGCTTTAAAGACTATTGAGTCTTTTTTCAGTCCAGCCAACTCTACCGATTTTTCAACAAGCTAAACCGCGATTTTAAGATTGTTAGTGTGAAAAAAATACGGATGAATTTACGATTATGTACGCGAACAAATGCTTTCATTGTACCCCTACCACCGTCTCGGCCTATGTATTATAATTATCATTGTTTCCATCACCCAAACCAACCAGAGTCGGCCCAAATTAACAGTGGTAGGGATGTTAGTTTCTACCCCGATCATTATTTATTAGTAATTACAACCACCCGTGTGGAGACCGGTATCCCGCCTCGCCAGGCCCCCCATCCCAGACATCCACCCGTGCATCCGCGGTCAGGGTCTCAATGGAGGGGGGATTGGGGAAAAAACACTATTTCATACGTCCCCGCCGTACCCTTATCAAGTACAATCCAATGACCATCCTATCCTTAAGATATATAATACAATTGAGTGGATGTGATTGTAATTTGAAAACGCATAAATACAACAGTAGGGGACAGATTCTTGTCTTCGCAGCACACTGAGCGCTACCCCACTAAGCACGATATGATTCTACGTCACAGAATTTTCAAGTCTTTACAAACCTATTGGTTCTACTCATCAGACTCTGCTACGTCTAAAATTGTGAAATGTGTTTAGATATCAATATGTAAATGACCTCGAAATCTAATAAGATTTCCGGATTCCATGCCGGCCTCAAAATGGAATGTCCGTGTGTCTCCCGCGACATCCTAGGCATGCAAATAAACGTTCTGAAAGGATTGATTAGGATAATAACTAATTGTAACCTCACTTAGCTAATTCTCCGTCCCCGTTACCATTTGTACTGACAGATGACCCATGTCAGTTAGCCTATGCCATTTGTATCGATACTAGGAAGATTGAATATTTTGAAGTTCCTCGAGTCGTCACAAATGATTGTTATGGTCGCACAAGTATTTGTCCATCAGCTCATGACAATCCGAGAGAGTCCGCCAGGTCTCCATATTGTTATCTCCACAATATACGACATGTTCTGAATCCCATTTCATTGTCTCCTCTCCACGAAGTCTATTGTGACGACTTGAAACGTAAAGATGGTCCGTTGAATTATATCGACACGTTTTTTCTCTGCTCGCCCTTAACACAGAGAAACCGCACAACTACCAGCGAGAGCCTCAAATTGTTTGTAAATATTGAACCCTTCTCGATTACTAGAAACGCTAATTGTTTGTAAAATCTCATCTTCCGTTGTGGGCGCTGTATTGTTTGCCTTGAGCCGCCGTTTGTACCGCGCTAGGCGCAGGCGTTACCCAAGCGACGGATGTCGGCCCTATTCTGCATAAATCCGCCGTTCCGTGTTCCAAATCGTGATCCCAGTTTCATGTAGGGGGGCTTCTATTTGCACCTTATAATAATCTTGTGAGTTTCGGCATTACTTATTATTTGCATTTACTGCCGAGTAAGTTGGCTCGTCCGCTGAATAATTCATAGTCACTTTCTTCATCTGTTTTGGCCCGTTAAAGGCGTTGACCCGCCATGTCTCGTGGTTTTAAACTTTGCCGTGGATAGTTAGGTTGTACGTGGTACATTGGTGTTATGATGGCGTCGGGGCCTTTGACTGTCAAATCGCTTTAGGCGATTTCTACGAACTTTTAATACTTGGTCTATGTCTGCCCGCACAACGGTTCACGTTATAAAAAATTCCTGTTGAATTTCACACACCTTTACAGGTTTTCGTTTTGATTGAATAATTTAAAATACATTTCTTTCTCTAAATAAGTTTATAAAAAACATTTGTTTATAACGTGAAACATCTATCTTCTCTAAGGTAATGTACGAGAAACTATCTACGTTTTAATCATTCTCTATTGTTACTGGAATTTCGATTTACGGATTAAATTTCAAAGTCTTATTCGTAACACATTTAACAGTATTAAAAAAGATACAATTGCTGAAATGTAACGAATATTTTAGTATCATAGCTAAAACTAAACACTAGACAAATCGCGATTGACAAGCCAAGCAACCTTAAGTGTAATGAGTATCAGTAAAATTATAGGTCTTTTTTCGATATTCAGCAAACAACCCTAAGTTTATGAATCAGTACTTTTTTAGAATTTTCCCGATTCCCAGGGTAATTTAAATGCTAATTTCAATACTAATTAATAAAAGTTATGTTTGTCGTGCTTTTAAAATGTTCAATATCTTTAATTTTTATGTCGTAATATATCCTTCTAACCGTAATGTCTCGAGTTTTTATTTCTATCATTAAACCGTTAACATCACATAATATGAATGGAAATGATGATCACCACCGAATGTTTTCTTGAAATTTCTCCGCGTAGCGTTGGGTGTCAGGTTTAAAGTGTATTTAATAGCAGGTGTCCCCGATTACGGGGGGCAAAGTGTGCCACAAACAGACCCAGGCAGCAGATAGCAAAATATTATCATATTACACTGAGCAGCGGCCAGTTGACAGCTTTGGCGTACTGGGGATATTTTAACAACCCAATTTTTTTTTTAAAATGGTGCTTAAAATTTTTATCTGTGCAATCTTATGATATTTCCACATATTATTTCAATTTGCAAATACTATTTTTCAATAAAGCCTAAGCGGCTTGTGCTTGAAAATAGGAATCAAGTCGTGACGGAGTGGGTATTCAAACCGGGGATCTCCAGACTCGGAGAATTCGCCTTTTATCTAGTTTCTTCATTTGTGTTTTTTCAATTCACAACACCTCATAAAGGTGTTATTTAACAAACAAATTGCGAGCGTTTTACCGATGGCAATATTTTCCAGCCAAACAATGAAAACAAAACATAAATATTAAGAATAATACAGATGTAAATACATGCAGTATTTATTTCCCTATTTAAAATTATTTTCTTACTCTCCTATATATTTACCTTAATAGGTAGCTTTTAATACACTGTCAATATTCTGTTCTTCGTTTTCTTTTATTTGATTTTCTTTTGAATTAAATGTAAAAGTATTTCCTGATTCTATGGTGCCTTTACATAATACACAATATCCAAATTTCACCGTTAATATTTGCATGTTTTTCTGCCAAATTCCTAAATGCTTTCAATATTATCTTTTCATCTGTGCCGATTGAACGGACTTGAATCAGTCTCCAACACCTTTACAATACAACATAATAACGCTGTATTTAATATAAGTATTACTTCAACCTCCTTATTTTCGTAAATCCTCATTTTAAACCTGTTTGACCATGTTTTGTCGAACGAATTGCCCGCTTGTTAAAGGAAACAATGTTTTCGGAGGCATTGGCAATGATATTTTGGAATGCTTCAGGTATAAACAAAAAATGTATATATTTTTTCTACTCCTTCCGAGACATTTTAAGATCTATTGCTGGTGTAAGGCTCAACTCTTTTTCATTGATATCTTTATTAGAATCTCAATTCTTCTCGAGTCCTTTCTGTCAAGGATGACGCTTTGATTACCATTCCGAAGTACTTTTTTTAATATCCTTTTTCAAAATATATTGGGATAAAGATCCCGATCTGAATGCGTTTGCGCATCACGATACCACAAAAAAACGTGAGAGAGGTTCATCACAATGGACTCCGTGTGTGGCCAGGCGGATAGGCGGCCAACCGACCCCGAGCTATACAGCACTATTATAATCCCAGCTCCACGAGTCTCACAAGCGAAAATAAGAAAACGATTAATTCGAAAGATGCGTTGTAAACCGTCAATGTTATTACGACTTTTACACTTTTTCTACTCGGTGACTGTTTTTTACCCTTCCCAACTCAATCGACGAAACATCCTTGTGATAAAAAAAATCTACGGCTCGATTAAACCACATCCGAAAATTATGAAATGAAGCCATTTGGAAAGGGTTATTTTAAACGATAAGAAAGAAATTGAAAAGGTTTAATTGGTCGGGTACATCCTACCCGGTGGTTGAGGATTAATATCCGTTGGAGCGTACCGCGAAGTAAAGAGAACATCACGCTGTGGAACCCTCCCAAATATCAGACAAAGCGCTGCCGGGTCATCACGGTCTAGTAGATCATGTTACCACCCCGCACGGTTCATCCAATGGTCATCTATTAGCCCGTTTGTTCAATTTAAATTAACTTAAACCGCCTCGTCATATTGAAGCCACGCATCTTCACAATTGGGGGATTCGGGTTAATCTTACCCCAGTAGAGCGCGCTACCTTTATCGAGTTTTTACATGCCATCCGCCTTTACAACTCTTTTATACGGCGCTTATTTGTGTTGTGTTGTATTTCTACCACCATTTTTTTAAGAAGGAGATAACTTAATCTTCCCTGATTTAACAATGGTTAAAACTAGACACTCCAATAAAAGATGATGTTGTCAAATGACTTGTGCTTGAACCCCTGAATAACCCTTACCAAAATTTAAATAGACTTTTTAGCCAAAGACATCCTAATGTACTCGATTAATATTGCGTTGATATTCAACTAATATTTTCCTTCTAGCGTTGAATTTTCGTAGTATACTTCCCAGTTGATAATAAATTATTGACATTAGACCACGTACCAACAATTGCTTTTGTCTCACCGTGCAATTACCTGATATTCTTGAGGATGCTTCTGACTGTTGCACCTATTATCTACTCTCCTTCAGAACGATACCGCCCATCGACCCTGGAAAACTATTCCTAGATACGAGTATATTATTTAACGAGAGTACAAAAGGAAATTGCTATATCGTTGTTCCACTGCCACTTGTTGTCAGATCTCACGATGTTAAGTGGTATCTGGTATCCATCTGCACATTTACTAGTTGACGCTGTATTACCAACTGATAACCGGGCGCGTTAAAGTGCATTTAATTTAGACTACACTATTATCGTTTAATAGTGGTTTTCCTCCCATTTTAAATCAAAGTTCCATTACTTCCCGTCATTTAAAATGTAAACTGCTATTTCGCATGCAAAATTAATTTCATTTGCGAACACGATCAAATTAATAGTAATACGATCGTAAAATTATATAAGATCTTCGTAATCCGTTTTGGCGATTATTCCGACACTATGATTTTACAACGAATTGCAATTCACTTCGGCAATCGATTTGAGTTATTAGTCCACAGCAGAGATTGGAGATAATTGTCCAATAATTTTGATTCTGATATTACTTTCACTGATATTACGGAAATCTTAGCTAAAAGTAGTATTATTTTTTTTTAAATCAACATCACCTACGCTCTTATATAATTAGAGTAAAATGCTCTTTTTTGTTTCTCATCATATTAAATATTACTTACATAATATTATAATTTGCACAGGAATTAGAAGCCGTTCGCTTAGCTTGTTGGCAATTTGTGGAATTCATATGCTCCATACAGGGAGCAGAAATGGATTGTTGTCAAAAGTAGACTTATGGGTGTCTTATTATAATCCATGCAATAAAGTCACGTTATAGTATTCGTAAGGCTAATTTCTTGTCCTTGATAAAAAAAATTGTTTTGAGTTCTAATTAAAAATTGAGTCGGTATTTATCGATACCGATTAAAATCTATGTATGAATAGGAGTATGCTTACTAATACTAGCGCTACCTTTATGCTCCCAAGCTCCAAATGAAGCATCCACGTTAGCTCCATTGTGAGATTATTGGGCCTTTCCCCGTGAGGGTAATTCGGCGTGATGACCCTTCCACGAGCTGCCGCCTAGCCTGTTGCTCTCTTCTCTCTTTATTCCGTCCTCAGTTTCCCATAGCCCTGGTACAGAATGTTCCCACAGTGTAAAAGGATTGGTTTTCTCCTACCCTCCCGTTTCCAGTGTATTACTGCCGACAGTCTTCCCGAGTCGCTGGTAGTCTTTGTTTACCGTTTAGTGTTTGTCTGGTTACTTCAGGACCAGTCTTATTGTTGCTCCCAGCGTTTTACCCTCTTCATCCTCTCTTTTTTCCCCAACCTGTCCGGTTCCTCTTTTGATCTCTACTATACACAGTTCCGCCTTGCGTGTTCATCTCGTATTATATATCGTTGTTCCCGGGCGGTACTCGTTTTGTTTCATCGACCCTGTTTGTTTTTTTTTCGTTCCCTCATCTCTCTCACTACGCCTTTTGTCCGGGGTCGCTATCTCCATTCTTCTCACACAGATTTCCTTTCACTCTTCTCCTTACGAGGGCAGTGATTTTAAACTAGTTGTATTACTTTATGTTATTATCGATTACAATGCAAGTGAGGGAGCAACAATGATATGATAGAACATACAACTATCGCATGTAAAACTAGTACTATTTGATTAGTTTTTTCTTTAAATTGTATACGATTCTCTATAAATAAGTGTAGCAACGCGAATCATTCGTTGACTCCTCTACAAAAAGAAGTTAACCAGCCCTGGCCGAGTCCCTAGAGGGCGTGTAAAGTATACCTGGGCCGAGCGGCCATCAGATCGGTCCCTTGTGATACCTTCCGCCGCCATCTCGAATGTTTATTATTATACTTGAATTAATTTTTTTGTGTTATCTTCTGTGTCTAACTTCCCGCCGTTTTTTATGATAACTGCCCCGAGGATTTATGTCTGTCTGCCGAACCAAATTATTGGAAATAAGCGACTGCTTTAATTTGTTTCCCTTTAGCTTTGAGTAGATTTGTATTGAGTGATTACGGTGTGAACCTTTGCGCAATTCGGTGTTTGGAATTCTACCATTTTATGAAAATTGTTACGTTTATATAAGATGAGTTTCGTAAAGCTACGACGTTACAAAAGCTCGTGAAAAGGATATGCCTTTACAAAATAATGTAATTAGTCACAATTCTTTAGGACACAATCAATTCTTCGTCGATTCTTCTCTGACTATTGATGTCATGCGGAGAGAATACTAATTGCTTGTTATGTATTTTGAAGCCACAAAACAAAATACATATTAAAAATTTTCATTTGTCCTATTGTCAAGTGTCACACACGCCTAACAAGCCCTAACGACAAACTGTGCGCGGTGAGGTTATTAATTAAAAAGTTACGCTTTTTCGTTACAAACAATAAGTTCGGATGGTCGTAGAATATGATTTATGTACTCGTAACTAGGGAAAATTACACAAGCAAAATGATCCAGTCGTTGCTTGGTTCTCTGTTGTCTTGCATAACCAGTATTTAAAGTTTGAGTTATGATATACCCAGTTTTGATAGTCGGAAATTGTGTTTTTTGGAGTGGGATTCGAACTTTTAATCACGATGATTAAATTCGATTTTCCTCTTTTACACGATGATTACATATTTATCCAATACCATTTGGCTAGTGATTATTTATAAAACGTTTGTTTTAACACTAAGGCTATTATTTTTATTCCGCCATAATTTATTTCTCTTAACCTTTCTGGGAAACTTCACCTGGTAGACTGGTGTAATAAGATTGATGCAAGCTTTATACGAAGTATTGATGGCCTAATTTCTTTTGACGTGAACAATGTTTTACCTGGCAGATAAACCTACACCTGACTTGCTGCAAATCATTACGCAACAGTTCGCATCTTGTAAATACTGGTATGATAACTATTGAATAATGTGCCCAGCCCATTGAGAAACACTGTTGGATCATTTGTCTAATCCAGAGACGGCTCAGAAGACCTAGTTTCATCATTTACTTTTGATAAACGTATTAGGGACTTCGGTTTTGACCTATTTGTAGGTACAATTTGACATCTCAACAGAGACGAGAAACTTGGAAGGGAATATGGATATCTAGGCGTTTACAGGGCTTATGACCTGTCATTGGCTGGGTTAAGTGGCCACTTGATGTATTACAACATTCCCCATTTCACCTAGTATTTGGTATCCATATCTGCCAATATACAGTAAAATGGCGCGACGCTTCACATGTGAACTCTCTGTCATCCATTAAGAAAATTGCTAAGCATTTTAGCAGAAACCTTTATGATTGCAAGTGAGATTCTTACCGAATTATACCACCTACTAGGAAACGCCTGAAGATGAATCTTCAATTTGTTATGCTTATAACTTTTACCAGCTAATTTTTATAAACAACATTTTGAGTGTGTCCAAATACTTGTAGACAAAAACTGGATTTCACCCATTTGGATCTCACAGAGACGAGAAACATTTGATATCTCGTTTACAGAGACGAGAAACTTGGAAGGGACCAAATTACATGGATAATCGAATATTAGGCAATGTTTACATTTGCTGTTGTACGCAACATAGAACCTAATTAATTGCAGTTCGTGAGTTAGTGATTTCCAAGTGCATAGAGAGTTGCTAGGTGGCGAACCTTGAGCTTTGCATTAGCTTTCATATCACTCTGCGCTTTCTTTCCAATTAGTGTCCAAAAACTCTGAAAAGTGCCAATTACGCAACTAGCGCCCACCGGTAGTCAATCAAAACAAGTAGGGCATTGTTTAATAATCACTTCTCTCTAATCAATCTTTCCGCCTGCTTATTCGTCGTAGTTGATACCAGTAATCCGTAGGCACCACCTGCAGCTTAATGAATCCAGCCTTTGATACCCTGTTCATTAATTTGCCTTAGGGGGACAGGCGACAGTTCTCCTAGCCTGAGATTATCAACAGATCATGACACGATTCTCACGCGGCCACCGAAGCTGCCCGTTACACGATAAACTAATCCCAGTTCGAAACAATCCTTCGTATCACGTCTTAATTAGCCAGTAACTCAGCGTCAACAGTTCTTGACTTTGTTGTGTTGAAATGGGTCTTAAAACTAATTTACATCAAATAATAATAAGCTGTTCGGTATAAAAAGTAGATATTTAGAACATCAGATACGAGTGCAAGGATTTTGGGCTCATTGTATCCCATACCAGTAATAAATCAGTCCAACCTTCTCCGCCCATTTATATGCACACTTCTAAGTTATGGTAGACGTGTGTAGGAGAGAGGGAGTGAAATGAGTAGAAATAACGCCACCATCTATATATGGGCACTGGTCTGGCACACGATTTAAGACTTGGTACTTGTGATTTATAGTTCCAACGGTGTTCAAAACCTCTTCGGGAAGTTCCCTCGCTTAATTGCCTCCATATCACTTCCTCTAAAACACGTCTTGATAGATTATCCCCATTTCAGCAGAGGCCGATCGCCCATGTGAGTCAGAAGCAGATAGAGTACCTACCGAGTAACAGAACTGAACAGACACCGCCACTACAAGAAGTGGCCTTGTACCAGTGATAAGAACACTGTTGCTTGCCAACTGACCCATTATACTTGAGGGTTGGCAGTTTATGATTCGATGGGTAAACTTATTTTATCTCAGTTTACAGTGCAGAAGCGCAAAATGAGATTTGTGGATTACTTAGCAAATATTGTTAGTAATTATTATTATTTTAGTGTTCTCCATTATTATTTTTTTGTAATGTTAATTTTTCGCTTAAATTAATAATTACAATCGTGCAATTGACAATATTTTGATTTATTGCATTTTCACATCCAAATGATCTAGTTTTTCTCTCAACCGCTTTTTTGCTGCTCAGTTATTCTTAGATCGCACTGCAGTTGCTCGATCACAGATCACTATCGACTCGGTAATAAGCGACGTGATAACGATTTCTTACCTATGGATGTTTAACGTTTTCGCGATCACAATGGAACACGCGTTAAAAGTTATCGATCGGGATTATTAAACGAGCGCTTGACGTTCGGCCGCGATATCGCTCGCCGAGCATCTCCGAATGTTGCTTCAGCAATGCTCGTCTCGGCGAACGTGGTATGGAACTTATGCTCATTGTGATCGGTCAAATCGTTAGCGTTAGCACGTGGTTAGCACGTTTTACTACGTCGATAGTTATCTGTGATTGAGCAACATGACGGTTTAAATAAAGCTCGCAATTTAAGTTTGCAAATAACAAAAAATCTTTGAACAAGAAATCGTCTACGAGTCTCATAAATTATCAAAATCTTAAGGTTCAAAAAAGTTTAGTTCCGTCCGCAAAATATTTGGATATTATTTGCAACTAATAGAGAAATGGCCGTGATAAGATATAGACTAAATATAATATAACAGTCACCGCTAGTTTCGGGGTTTTCCCAACCCTAACAGTGATTGGTTAATTGCAAACGGCAACCAGTAACTTGTTGCGCGCTCGCTGAGCTTTATACCAACTCGATTTGTTTGATTGTTTAATTGTCATAAATAAAGCAAAGATCGTTAATCAAACCGGAACTCGCCGTTTGGCAGGTTCTCCACGCTCTCGTGGGGCGTCGCCATCACGTCCGTATGACGGCCAGCTTTATTGGCTCCATCATCTGGGTCTTGTGCAATTTTACAGCTTGTAATTTAAACGACTTTTAATTTTGCCCATTACTCGCATTATTTATTATTTTACTAGGTGGGTAACTACGCAATTGTTTCAAAATTATAACAGCTTTAAAATTAATCATAATGCCCGCTTTATATGAGACAGTTTCTTGTTCAGAAAACTACACAGTTTCTTGTTTCAGAAAAACTGTGCAGTCTGTCAAACTTCTGTCAAAAGACACGCTAAATATGTGTATTTTTGAAACGCGATTGTAAGTTATTATCGTATGTTTGCTCTCAGAAAATTGTATATTTAGCTAATAATGTAAATATGTTATTGGTTTTTTATGTATTTAAAAGCATACAATAAACCAATGTCTACTTAAACGTTTACATAAAAAACATTGACTGTCATGTCAGCTTAAATCTGACACTAGCACACAGTTTTTCATGCAGTTTTAGCTTTATACGGGACCGTTTTCAGACTGCACAGAAAACTGTGTAGTAAACTGTCCCATATATAGCGGGCTTAAGAACAGCATCTCCGAATCGAATAGTGATATAAATAATAATTGGAGCCCACATTTTTCATTACATTATAATTTACGGGTAAGTAATTACTGTTGAGTGTTGAAGACTATAAATAAAAACAGGATTTATAGTAATGAAAAAATTGAGATAGGAAATACATAAACATTTACGACCTAGACAAAATTATATCCGGAAACCGATTTAAATCTGATTGACGCTAAATTTGGACTATTCCGCGTATGAGTTTGATAATTAATGTAATAATTAGGAGTTGAATAATATAGATTTGTCTGCAAAAAAGCCTAACCACCTTGGCACTGACCCACTTTGGTCCAATGACGACATGTTTTGGATCGGCAACAAAATGACCAAGTTAAGTGACCGCCACCCGGCATGATTCAAGTCGCAGTATCCAGGTCATCGCCAGTCTCGATTATCGATTCAGTTTTGGAGACCGATCGGAAGTGACAGCAGAAGTGGTAGTTCTGGAAGCGTCCACTTGGTGTCCCAGTTTTCTGATCACGTATTGTTCTGGCGGATCTGCGACTTTTGGTTGACAAGCATACCGCCGGTGATTGTTTTTGTTGTTATTGCCAATTAAGGCCGTTTCCTAAATACCTCCTTTCTAAAAGAGTTTTGCAGAACGCCAAAAAATGGTCATGCCCTGAGTATAAATACAAGTATGAATAATTTGATAAAACGCTGTTTTTCTTAATAATTTCAGTGATATTCAATAGTAGTTTTATCTTTATCTACATCGGAGTTCCCAAACCTTGCCATGTTTTTTCGTTTTTGGTAGACCCCCTACCTACCTGATGTTGATTTTTTGTAAATTTCTAACTGTAGTGAAGTTAAGTGTTAAAAACTTAAAGTAAAAACACATGTTAAGTTTTTTTACATGTATTAATTGAATTTAAATTAAAACTACTCAAAATAAAATTTTGTATCTGTTATATAAAATAAACGTAACATAAAATAAACCAAGCAATAAGTAAATGTTTTCAGTGGGAAGGATGAACCTGATGCTTTAATAATAAAGTATCAACATTTGGCGTCAATTTTGTAAGGTTTAATCTTAAATCTCCTCGGCTAATAATCTCTCAGTCTGTTTCTTTTTTACTTCATATATATTGTCAGTCTGTTTCTTTTTTACTTCATAGGTACTTTAATAAATAATGTAAATGTTTTTATACTATAAGATAGTATAATGTAAGTAAATAGGTACTATCAGTGTATGCTGAGATTCACTATCATGGACCCCCATTTTCATTTCATAGACCCCCAATTTTTTTTTTCGCTGACGTAGACCCCTTGCAAGTTGTCATAGACCCCTGGGGGGTCGATATAGAACACTTTGGGAATCACTGATCTGCATAATTTAGTAATAAAAGTTGAATTTCTAGAATACCACAATCGGTATTTCTACCTTATCGTTTTATCGAATAAACATTTAAGATTACTAAAGCCGACATTACAGTTGGTGCGTTTATCCCAATATAAATTGCTATTCTTCACCTAAGTTTACCTTTAACTCCACTGACCATAGTGGTCCATGAAGGAGTCCCACTCCCAAATGAGTGCGTGATTGATTCGCCGCATCTTGCACTCTGTTACCAGATATAATTGATTTGTTCCCCGGGGCCCCATCGTCCGTCCCAAGGCAATTGATTGAACACAAAGGCGTGATGGTCATCAGTCGTGAATATCCGAGTAATTACGATTTCGCAGTACGAACCGTGAGCTCAGTTTGACCCACAAATCTCCACAGCTCAGCTATCTTGCGTGTGTATTGACTGATGTAGATAAGTTCATTGTGTAGATTGTACTTGCATAATTATTTAGTGATCATCCGCAGCGTGGTCAGTTAATTAAATATTTGTCAATCTGCGTGCCGTATAACGCCTCTTCATTTTAACATTATTAAGCATTGAATATCGAATAAAGTACACCAAGTATTTGTGACGCAAAAGTTTTTGTGTATAAAAAATAAAGAGGATCGAAGAAGGCACGGCACGAAAATGGACGCGTTAATAAATAGCTAAAATAATTAGCGTGCCTGTAAGGGGCATGTCTCTGTGTAAAGATAGAGTTGTGTAGCGTTCTATTCTTCACCCGACGACTCATGGTGTAAGGCGTGATAGTTAGCTAGATACTACCTTAATTACGCAAGATAAATAACTTTTTGAATATACAAACATTAGAAAATAGAAGAATATTAAATGATTTGCTTTCTGTTCAAAGTATTAAAATGTATGTTTGATTGTTGTCAACTAACAAATTTAATTAGTATACGAGTGCCCGTCGAGTTACCCGTAGAAATGCACTATTTTACTGTAGCCAATCATTGACCAATAACAGTGCAAACTCACCTATACGACGAATGCACGTACTGGCTAACAAGTATGCTAACAATATTGATGTTTTCAACACAAATCTAGTGCATTTTAGGGAACAGTGTCTGGATGCCATCTCTGGCGGTAATGAATAGCTACTGTGTAATCATTTGAAAATGTCTATGTAAAAGCCCTATGGGCGCAAAAACAATAAAATAAATAAAATAAGATTTTACAATGTTTTCTATTCATTGTCTCCACAGTTCAATAATTATCCACGAATATGTCCTTGTGCCACGTATCGCATATCGTACCATTCTAATATTGTTGAGTTTAACTGTTAACTCTGTTTTATCTTACATTATTGGTGGAAGATCACAATTGTTGTTGGCACCCATAATCCTCAGGCTCTCGTTCCTAGTCTCTAAGTAAATGTCAGCACGTTCAGCATACCTGGTGTTAGCTGGCGTGGCACTCCCGCGACTAAACCTACCGAACACCTTTCATACTAAACTTGTATTAATACTTAATTATCATCAATTCCATTCCAACACAATTACATTAGCTTACATTTAATTATTAATGCATTAAATTTACATTGTTTTATATTATTTTTCTCCTACTTACTTTTGATAGGGTTTTAAAAAACTTGCGCGACAAAAATTACTTGTTTTTTTTAAAAACATGTTGCTTCAGCCAATTTATTCCCAAGGTGCATTTTGCGGTCGAACGGAAAACATTGAACTTTTCATTCAATACGAGTTAAACTTGAAAATTAATTCTTTACCATGCCCAAATTTGGTACGCGGTAATAAGTATCACTCGTTAGTGTATGTATTTATATTTTGAGTTAATGACTGATTTATTTTGCCAAAATGTATTAAACATACTTTTCTTCTTCGCTCGCGAGTACAATTTAAACTTAATGTTTGCTGTTTAGCTAGACCATAGGTTCCCAAACTCATTTGACCCGTGGCCCCCCCTTTCAGACACAAAATTACACAAGGCCCCCCTGGAAATTTACCTTTTTTAAATGAAATAAAACAGAAAAATGTGGTGTACTTATTTTTATACATTTAATTATAGTGTCATAAATAAGATACGCGAACGCTGTAACGACAATGTAAACCAACCATCATAGGCCCATAGCGGTCGATTCATGAACTACATGTGTACGCATATAATTTGAAACATCACAAAATCATAGATGATATTTATTATACGTATGTACATCCTGTAATAACAGATTTTTAAAATTCTATAAGGTTATACATTTTAGCACCTCATGGCCCCCTGATTGCTTCCCAGGGCTCCCCTACTCCCCCAGAGCCAGAGAAGGCCCCTTTCTTCCGTCTCTGGGGATACCAATACCAATCAACTTAACATCGTGCCTTATGCAAGCCGAGCGACCTTACAATCTCCCGCCACATTGGATCAATCAATAATCCTATATTCTAGATCGCGAATCTTGTCGGACAAAGCACTTGTTCGTTTGATTAATTATGCGGCAAAAGGCAAAACTCGTCCAATCTATCTCCACCGATCGTATTTCACTGGAAGGTATAAAAATTAACATAATGCGTTCACCGCCAGTGGAGCTGTTAGGAACTAGCGAAAAAGCGCTAATTTAATGAACATGTAAGCTTTTGGATTATTAATAAATAACACGCGGCTAGATCAGAAAGTCTGATTAATCTATTGCCAATTTTTACCGTGTATTTGATTTACGCTGGTAACGAGTTTGGACTGTTTGTATCCGAGAACTCGTGTTCATGCCCGAAGCTCTGCTTACCTCTGCAACTTTTAGGCATACAAAATCTCAGTAACATAACGTGACAAATTAATTATAACTTGTAGCAGTCGTATTTTTTGCAGTCAATCTGATTTATTTCGCAATAATTGTCTTTTTGAGCCTTTGTTTTAATATGCAGCTAATTATGCGTTTATATTAATTTATGAATATATTATGCTCCAAAAATTACTTCTATAATAAATATCCTATTGTTCAAATGTAGAATAAAGTCCAAAAAAATCTTTATCGAATATGAAATAAATTGTTTGAATGCATCTACACAATAAATTATGAAGAGAAATTGTTCGCCTCGCGTGCTTTCAAACAATTCTCTTTATTTATCTGTTACACCAAGGACAGATTGCCAACGTTAGCGTATTAAGTTATCATTATGGAGAAACTAAAGGCTATTGGTGCTCGCCTTATTTTACTAATATCCTTTTATATTGACCACATATTCATTGAAAACCTTATTCAAATCAGCTCTTAAGGTTATCGATTAAATTACCTTGAAATAAATAAAACACATTAGCATGATCTAAATTTTGGTCTCTGGGCAGCGATAATTAAAATCAAGGATAATTAGAATTTGAATATTAAAGCCATTATAATTTGTTACGTGTGACACCATCTCACCATGTACGGGTAACCAGGAAGGTAGGATCCCAATATTTCTGTCTTTAGGCCATGTTACTTTTGAGATTGAATTCTTTCAGACTTTGGTCTTGATTTGATTGATAGTCATTGAAAACGTGTGGTTCTTTTTTGTGTTCGCACCTTTTAACATAATAAAATTAGTGCTTTGAATTGCAATAAAATATTCTTTGGTTTAATTATATTTCCGACAGCTTGGATTTAATCGCCGCAGTAGATCAATAACATCTGAGGAAATTACGCTGATTCTAATTATAAAATTTAATTTAATGAAAATTTATATCTGGGATGATAATTATTCTAATATTTTTAATAACACTCCCGGTGGCGATGTAACAAATGTTATCCCGCGGGCGTATCAACATATTTATGATACGCTAATTTTAATACAGACTTCTTAAAAAAAAAAAAAAAATCAGAGATAGCAAAATTTACACGTTTTCTAATCAGATTAGTTAAAATGCAATTAATTTTGTATTTTCCGATTGGAAAAACATGTCTTTTAAAAGTATTTATATCATAAACATCGTCACAAACTTTTGTATGGCCAGCAGACAGAGGGAGCCTTGATGTTTCATTCTTACAGGAAAATAATTTATTCCTAGGGATGTTGCACTTGGTGTACCAATGCAGTGCCCTATGCACCATTAGGTGCGGACAAGGGAAAATAGTAGCAGTAGTAGGGAAGTTAAATGCAGTAGTTAGGTACATCATTTGTTTCTTTTTTAGTACTAACTGAAATTATGTAAATTATTTAGTCAAATATGTATTTTTCTCTCTATACAAACGTCAGAACTTTAGACGTTATTGAAACCTTCGTTTGTTTACTATAATAAAGAAATTCCATATTAGGTATACAGAGATACAGAGCGTTCTGGATATCATGTTTATTGCCCGTTTGAACTTCATATTTGAAACTTGCGATATCGAGTTTCAGTGAGTTTAGTGCTTTGTGTGAAATTAAAAAAGGAAACTCGTAATTTAATGTCAAAAGCTACAAATGTTGTCCCTTGACGCGATGCACAAAGAGCACAAACTAAATACAATAGAATTTTCTTTTGTTAACATCATTTTGTAGAATATGAGGGAAGGTTACATGACTGTGTAATTGTATATTCTTTAAGTCTTACGTCATATATCATGTTATTCAAAATCCCGTTTTACTTTGGCTGCAATTTCATTAATCTTCTTCTTTTATTTGGTGAATTTATTACCGCACTATTGAAGTGATCTATCCAATCGAATTCCATGTCGAGCCTGTTTAATTTTGAAATGAATAAATGGTGATTATAATATCTTTAACACCTTTAAACAATAGGAACGACAGAACAGCACATTAAAATAAGCATAATAAATAACTAACTAAGTAATCGTCATTTCCCCCTGTAGGGGTAGAGAGAGAGGATAGAACGCCATACCACTCTGTCCTGACTTCTGACACACTCCCTTCGCTTCCTCTACATTCATACATCTTCCCATACACACATTATTCCGACTTCTCACATGTCCACTTTCAAGCACTTGTCGTACTTGATCATGCCTTGTCTTTGTCGGCCTTCCTCGGCTTTTACGTCCAGGCACACTTGCATTATAACTTATTTTAGCCGTTCTTTCGTCACTCGTTCGCTCTACATGACCAAACCATAGCATAATCACATTATACTTGTATAACGTATCCTATGAATTTCATTGCAGATTACAGTATAACTGGATTAGATCAATTGGTATGGTATCTACATTAATTTGCAAAATGAAATTTAGCCTATTATGCTCGTAAATTGCAATATCCTTGTAGGCAAGCGGCCGAGCGTCCTTCACAAGAACAACTGGTCCTAATGTTGTCCAGCATGCTATTTGGTACTAGGTGGATAACAAACATGTTCGTATTTCTGTCGTGGTATGGTCGTAGCTCTTTGTCTTATCTAAGCTTTCAATATACACGGTACCACTTAAGACGTGAGTCATCTTGGTTTAAAAAAAACACACACATCCTTATTTAGATGTACCTGTTTTCTTTCTTACGTCGGACTATAATATCTAAGACTACATCGTTGGTATACGTATTACTTAATTAATAATTCTGTTGGTTAAATCTACAGGTTAATCAAAAACAATTTATTAAATATTTGATACATATTATACATAGGGATAATAAATATGCTTTAAATTTTTATCGTTTTCTTGTAATCTTTTTGCCTTTTTTTGAATAATAATTAAAATTACAAAGAAAAACTGAATATAAAGCTTAGGTACGTACACACAGTATAAAAATATAATTTTATACACTGTACCAAAGCATTATAATATGCCGTGGATTTTGATGTACTTACTTAAATTATTTAACGATCTAGATCAAGAATATTATACTCCTAAGACTTTCGTGACATAAAATAATTACGTAGTATTTGAGTGCAATACCGTTTATAATTATTACGCTTTATGCCGAAATGGTCCAGTTTCTCTAACCGGCTGATTGTTTGCACTGTAATCATTAATACTTGGTCTTGTTCTCTGCCAGAGTCGGACAAAATATTTTTTTTTAAAAACTAACTAACCATCACGCCATTTCCCCGTAGGGGTAGGCAGAGAGAATAGAACGCCATACCACTCTGCCCTGACAGACTTCCTTTGCTTCCTCTACATTCATACATCTTCTCATGCACATACGCCGATTATTCCGACTTTTCATATGTCCACTTTCAAGTACTTGTCGAAAGAAAATAAAAAATAATTTTACAAAATAAATTTCATCATAATAAGGTCGTCTAAACTATTTCCCGTACAAATTATATACATCTAAATTGTCTAATTCATAATAAAACACATATTATGTAAAAATAACAAATGAGAACCCTTCACTTTTTAAAAGAAACAGGCCAACCGAAAAACATCTTCGTAAACGTAAACGAATACTAACCGACCGATGTTTTCAGCCATGTAATTTTTTACGAGCTTGTTTATACTACTTCTACTACTACTACTTCCCTTATCCGCACCCAATGGTGCATACGGCACTGCATCGGTACACCAAGTGCAGTGTATCTTGCTTAGCTTGTTTAATGTCAAAAAATATTCCTGGACAAGCTTTACCGATCGAATTTTCTTACTGTTTCTAAATAAAACATATTGTATATTTGACATCTTGACATCTCAACAGAGACGAGAAACTTGGAAGGGAATATGGATATCTAGGCGTTTACAGGGCTTGTCATTGGCTGGGTTAAGTGGCCACTTGATGTATTACAACATTCCCCATTTTCACTAGTATTTGATATCCATATCCGCCAATATACAGTAAAATGGCGCGACGCTTCACATGTGAACTCTCTGTCATCCATTGAGAAAATTGCTAAGCATTTTAGCAGAAACCTTTATGATTGCAAGTGAGATTCTTACCGAATTATATCACCTACTAGGAAACGCCTGAAGATGAATCTTCAATTTGTTATGCTTATAACTTTTACCAGCTAATTTTTATAAACAACATTTTGAGTGTGTCCAAATACTGGATTTCACCCATTACGGGCTAATAATTACAATTCTTACTAACAATAATTACAATTACAATTCTACAAGTATTTGGACTCACTTAAAATGTTGTTCATATTGTATATTCTCAGCATTCGGTCCTTACGAAGCAATAAATATAACATGTTCAAT
This sequence comes from Micrasema minimum, assembly GCA_022494985.1. NCBI lineage: Eukaryota > Metazoa > Arthropoda > Insecta > Trichoptera > Brachycentridae > Micrasema > Micrasema minimum. The sequence goes on along the minus strand of JAGVSP010003193.1, from coordinate 637 downwards.
ACCCCGTCTGCAAGGCCGTCTGTCTGTGGAAATGTTGCTGGCTCAAACCATTTACCCAATGCATGGCCAACGGGCGGAATATGTACAGAATTGCGAGCTAGCCACCAACCCCACCAGTCCTGCCAACGTCGAATGCAATTTACTTTTAATGCGTGGTCACCGTGTTGGGCGCGAGATTTATCGCTGTGGTTGTATTCTGTATTGACTCTGAGCGGTGCGATTCCTTTTAAGTCGTGCCCTTTGTGTAGGCTGGGTCGTTAAATTTTTATTTGTTCTTACAGTGATGCTAACATCCACATTCAGAATAAGGTTCCCACATCCTATCACCAAATAACACTTAAGTTCAATTACCTGGCGTTCAACATCCTTACGTTCATTTCTAAACATTTCTTCTTCAACTTTAATTTATTTCCTTCCACGGTCAACTACGGTTTATTTTTCTACTGAATTTTGACCTGATATAATGATCTGTATGATTCTCAGGCAACTGTCCCTTCATCTTTTGACAGATTGTCCGGGATAACGGCGCGGCGGTAATATTGTTTTAGGGGCTACTAGGTCCACCCTTTGTTAATTGTAAAATGTAGTAAGCGCCCCGGATGAGCGCTCGTTAAAACACGACCAAAATCCGATCGAA
>JAGVSP010003192.1:0-36096 GCA_022494985.1 Micrasema minimum | reverse complement strand
AATATTCATGTTATCCGGAAGAACCCCATTGCGGAGAGAGACGCTGGAAGTTTGATGGTCGTATCTCGCTTTTGAGATTGGCTTTTGGATGTATTGTGAAAAATCAGTGGCCTCGTTTAGATAGCTAATATTATAATACCACTTTCCTTAATTCGTACCCAATGGTGGAAATGTTGGAAATAAAGAAACAACATTTTGAGTGTGTCCAAATACTTGTAGACAAAAACTGGATTTTACCCATTACGGTTATACATATTACAATTTGACATCTCAACACAGACGAGAAGTTTGGAAGGGAATGTGGATATCTAGGCGTTTACAGGGCTTATGACCTGTCATTGGCTGGGTTAAGTGGCCACTTGATGTATTACAACATTCCCCATTTCACCTAGCATTTGATATCCATATCTGCCAATATACAGTAAAATGGCGCGACGCTTCACATGTGAACACCTTCATGTTCAGGCGTTTTCCTAGTAGGTGATATAATTCGGTAAGAATCTCACTTGCAATCATAAGGGTTTCTGCTAAAATGTTTAGCAATTTTCTCAATGGGTGACAGAGAGTTCACATGTGAGAGATTTTATGTATATTGACAGATATGGATATCAAATGCTACGTGAAATGGGGAATGTTGTAATACATCAAGTGGCCACTAAACCCAGCAAATGACAGGTCATAAGCCCTGTAAACGCCTAGATATCCATATTACCTTCCAAAATTTTCGTCTCTGTTGGGATGTCAAATTGAAATAAAATAAAATAAACAAGAATAGAACACAAAATGCCGAACACTCTTCAAGTTGATCGGAAGACTGTTGATGTCCATCAATAGTCCGCCTTCTCCATGATGAGTTTTCCGTGGTTTTCTCATAATCTCAGGCAGATGCGGAGAAGTTTCCTTTGGTCCACACCACCATGTATCCCGCCTGATCCCAACACAATATATAGATAATCAATTAGAACAGTCAATGATAGAAAATCCACTTGATGAAATATAAACCTTGTACATCATTAGCAAGGTAAAAAATAAATGTAACTCCCATTAAATAAAAAAAAACATGTAGAATTAATCTAGACAATTTATTACATAAAGGCAAGATGGTAGTAAGTATCACTATAAATATATTGATTGATATCCCAACAGAGACAGAGAAACTCTGAAAACGAATGTGCAAATGAGGTGTGGGCCTCATGAACTGTCATTGGCTGGGTTAAGTCTACTTGATGTATGGGTATAGAGCCTACAGTTACAGTCACTGTAGCGCAAGTCATATGTTTGCTACTGCACGTATACCACACTGGGATGGGCTCCACACCGAGTTGATGTATTAGAACTGATGAAAAGCTTCCCCAATCATCGCACAACAGCTTGTGCAACACAGATGGGATAACCATATATGACAAATTCCGGAAGATCTATTAGTATGGATTATCGCAAAACGTTTCACGTTAACGGCCTTTTTAGCACTAGCGACATCTGTTAAGAAAATTGCTTCTACCATTAGCTAACAACTAACTGCTTGTTATGCTGGAAAAACAGGTTTACAACTAAAAATTATGGCTACAACCTTCAATCCATAAAACCATTGGACGTGGAAGATCAAGTACAAGTATCGCAAAACGTTTCACATTAAGACATTGGCTTGTGAAAAGTCATTTGGCTAATTTGTTGGTGGAAATCGGCGTGGCTAAAACCTTCACCAAAATACATGATGAGATGCATGGCGTTCTATCCTCTCTGCCACCCTTTCGATGAAATGGCGTGATGGTTAGTTAGTCAAAAATATAGTGCGTATATTATTTTTAAAAAAACCAACACAAAACATCTTAGTTTTGGCGCTATCATTAATCTCTGAAGTTGGTGCCTGAAGCAGACATATTTTGAATTCATAATGGAATCTTAGTTCTTTTTTCAAATAAATTATTTCGTATTTCCCGCCAAGGCTTCCTAAAGTTTGCATAATGTTCTCATGTGCCGAGTCAGGGACCCTATGTTCGACTGAAAGTCGTATGCGACACTTCGGAATGGCAAGTGATTTTGTACGATAGATCTCTTATCATTCCGAAGTGTCACATACGACTTTCAGTCCAGCGTAGGATCCCCAGGATCGAGAGTGCTGACATTAACCAAAGTGACGTCACTCGCAGGGGTTTCGCGAATACCACATTCGACAATTGAAGGGTTTTTCAGAAAATCTACATATCTGAAAAAACATAGTGCTATAACGCTCATACCTATTTTTTAATAGGGTTGCGTTAGTTCTTTTTTTAATTTAAATTTATGAAAACAAAACGGAAAATCGCGATACCGTTCTTTGCATAACTATTTTAGGGCAAGAATTACTAACATATATCTGATTCGTAATAAATCACCTACACAAGGAAGATAAATGCTTGTATCGACCTTGTACCGACCTACATACATGTCGATATAGTGGTGACCCCTTCCCTGAGAACTGAGAACTATCGACCTCAGATCTACGAAAATCAATAGAAAATCGTATATACACGGCCGATAAAAGCTTGCATCGACCTCGTACCGACCTGTATCTACATGCCGATATATTTGCGATTCCAACCCTGAGAACGATCGACCTCGTATCGCCGAAAATCCATAGAATATCGCCGATACTAAACGTATCTACACGTCGATATATATTGGTGATTCCTGCCCTGAAAACGATAAAATACCAATTTTAAATATGTGGAATATTTACTGTGGAAGCGTAAGCACACATCGTCTTCGTATTTAGCTCTCGTATATTGTACAATTCGTTGGCTCGAAAGGGTCGTTTCCCTAGCGCCTTAGGCGGGTAGACTCGAGGGAGAATTTCTAATCTACGGGAGGGTCAGATCTCGCTTGCACAGCGCGTGTGTAAACTTTGCTGCTCAAATAAGGCTTCAGGAATCTCGCAGGTTTGTGGCAAGATGATTTGATGCAACCAGTAGGCCAGTAAGCGATTCCAAATCTGCTACAAAATATTTTTGATTCAGGTATTCATTTTTTAATATTCAGATAACAAAGAAATACACATACAAAAGACAAACATACTTCTTTTTCTACCGAAGTTTCTGCCTAGTTAAAAGTGATATATCCATACCCTGTGATAACTTGGACTGGTGCTGAAGGGTAAGACTGATCATATTGCCTTCATGTAGCAAATGATCAAGATTCACTGCACTTGTTTGTATCAATGCCCTATGCATCATTACTACTACTTTCCCCTATCCTCACCCACTGCATTGGTACACCAATCGCAGTAAATCATGATCATTTTTATTATATGAAGGTAAGATGATCAGTCTTTCGCTTCAGAACCAGTCCAAGGTATCACACAAAAAATGTTAATATGAAAATCAAACGTAAATAAATATTTCATGTTGACCCTCTTCGGGAATCGAACCCGCGACCTTATGCACGGTAGCCAAACGCGCTACCACTATGCTAAAAGGCGAACAAATTGTGTATCATTAGATGCGGATAAGGGAGAGTAGTAATAGTAGTAGTAGTAGTTAATTTATACTTTTTTATATTTCAGCTTCACGTTATATTGCTGACTACATACCCTAAACATTATTCTCCTCAGTTTCTTATGCGCGTTTCATTCTTCAATTAATTTCCTAAAATTAACCTCTAAATCGCCGACGCAATTCAACACTTAACGCGCTAACGTTCGGAACAGCGGCCCTGAAAAGGTACGCTGGAAGTATCAGTATCTACATATTGCCGGCCCCAGTCGGGTACGTCGGTACGCGCAGTAAAGATGAGGCTCTCCTGCGTTTGCTAAATAAATCACCACGAAAGCACCTCTCATAAAACGTACCCATGAGAAAGTTATCCTTTTAATAAAGACCCACTCGCCAACCCCAGTCAAAGAAAGTCAAAATATGAGATATTTTGCAACACATTTTGATAAATTTTCTGAAACCATTTTATGATTTGTATTATGTTTATCGGTTTCAGATGTATTTATCCACTGTTACCACTTTGACAGAAATATCAATTTATTTCTAAAAGCAAACCTAATTTTTCGTTTTGAAAAATACATTTAATTTAATAAAAATGTCGGTTTACGGACGATAATTTTACGTGATAATGTCATAAGAAAACATTGATGAAAAATAGCATACTTTTATTAATTGAATTGAATTGTTATTACTGAATTATCATTATTTTGTAAAGCAGGAGTTTCCATAAATTATCATTTTTTTGCACTCGTTAATTCAAATATGTGTTTACTTAAATTATGCTCTGACGACGTGCACGTGGATGACGATAAAGATTCTGAAGCTGTACCTGAAGCGAGGACGTCGAGAGCACGGTTCCACACCGATGGAGTGGAAGAGAGATAGATGCGTCACAAACCGAACGCTTAGGCCGATCGTGCCTCTCTATCGCTTGTTCCGCGCTCTCGCTTGCACACTCGACTCAGGTGGAACGTGACAATGAGTCATGCTTTTTCGTGTGTGCAGCCGGCGTTCATCGATTTATTAGTAGACGTTATCACGTCAAAAAATATTTTTTTTGTCTTATAAAATCTAATATGTACATAGAGTGCAGATGCTTTCATATATTTCTTTCTTCTTTAATTGTGTCAATCTATCCTTGATGTTCTTAAAACTAATTACACTTCGAACAAGAAGCATTTATCTACTTGAGATTACATTATGGTATATCTTGTTTAAATACGTTTTTGCTGAGATAGGGTAAAAAAGTACCTTAAAATTAGCCAACCTTAAATAATTGAAATTCACTTATATCCGCGTTTATATAAAATGCCTTGGGACAGATGTGAAGGACTAATCGGTCTGTGAAGGATTCGCATCCTGGCGAATATAAATAAAACAAAGTAAAGGTCTCGGGGTAGGAACTTTACATAAGGAAAACAAACAAGAGATGGAAAAAAGGACGAGAGGAATCCTTAAATTCTGGTCTTGACTAGAATCCTATTCCTTTAAAAAGAGATTACACCCTGAAAGAATTGTATTGGGTAAGATTCTGAAATCTGACCGTAGCAGATGTTTCCTGAAAATCTACACAGGTTCATAATAATATATATTTATATATATGTGAGTTTGTGGTTTTTATAATTTTTTTGTTTTTTAAAATAGCATACTACAACATTTACTAATATTACAATATACCTACTCTAATATGATCACTAAATTTGTTTATATTTAAAAGATAAAAAATAAATCTTCTAATGCGTATGACTGATCATCTTACCTTCATGTAATAAAATGATCAAGATACACTGCACTTTGTGTACCGATGCAGTGCCCTATGCACCATTGGGTGCGGATAAGGGGAAGTAGTAGTAGTAGTAGTAATCTCTTAGATTTTTATGGCTTTACTATAACCATATATATTATTTTTTACTACCACTATTACTTTCCCTTATCTTCATCTAATGGTGCATAGGGCTAGTGCCCATTGTCATTGTAACACATTTTGATTTGAAAAATCACATGAAGAAAGATGATCTGTGATCAGTCTTTAATCAATTTAGAGTAATTCCAAGGTACGGTATCAGTCCAGTCCCAGGGTACTGGGTTAGTGTGTCAGTGCATACGATGAAAAATCCATAATAATTTAAACAATTAGTTATTAAAAAAGCGCATGAAATTCTAGGTAATACGCAATTTTTGTTTACTGTCATTCTTTCCAAAAAAAAAACACCATGCCCATATTAAAAATATCGTAACCAAGTCGTCACAATAGATCTTCACAGGTCGCAGTCACGTCAGGAGCTCAATCTTGACAACCCCCCCCCCGTCTAGAATAAGAATAAAAAAATGTTAGAAGTATAGGGCAAAATACATTTTTTTTTCTAGCGTTGGTTGTCAATATTATGTGTGTATTTTTTAAATAGTATTTTCTATTATTATTCTTTGTGTGGTGAATGTTTTGAATTAAAGTGTTAATTTACTAACTAACCATCACGCCATTTCGCCGATGGGGTAGGCAGAAAGGATAGAATGCCACACCACTCTGTCCTGGCATACTTCCCTTTGTTTCCTCCACATTCATACATCTTCGATTATTCGGACTTTTCAAATCACCACATCCAAGTGTTTGTTGTACTTGATCATGCCATGTCTTTCTCGCCCTTCCTAGACTTCTACAAGCAGACACGCTCGCATCGCGAATTCTTTTAGCCGTTCTTTCATCATTAATTCGCTCCACATCAAAATTTAGAAAGGTCATGTGCACATGACCGAACCATCGTAAAAGACCTTTCTAAATTTTGTCGATGATGCTTATCTCAGCCTTGCATGATAAGAGAACCTACATGGTTTTTCCACAAATCCGCCTGACAGATCGCATTTCAACAGCGTTCAATCTAATTAATCATCATACCATATTCGCTCCCTGTATGGAGCATATGGAATCCACAAACTGCATCCAGGCCAAGAGATCGGCCGCCAGCTCCCGTGAATCCTCCCAAGTCAAGTCCACGTCCCGCAGCTCCGACGCAAACTGCCGACGAATTGTCAACAGTGGACGACCAGGACGCCGAGAACCTGATGCCTTGTAAAATAGGCAAGCATGGTTAAGGCTCTCGGGAGGCATACGTAGTATATGGATTAGCCAGCCGAAACGCCTTCGCCGTATGACAGTAGATACCAAGGGTTGCTTTGTCCGTTGCCTCACCTCTGTGTTCCTAACAAATTAAAGTGTTCGAAATAATTATTTCTCTTTCCTTATGTGCTTTTTCATATTGTATAAAAATGCTTTATTTCCTGCCAAATTTTATTTTAACCCAGAAATAACCGTAAAGAACACAATCATTCTGAAAATAATGAACGTCTCTTACCATTAGCTTTTCCGGGTAGGGAATATTAAAAGGGGGGAAGGAAATGAGAAGAGATTTGTTCCATTCTCATCCTTTTCACTTTCCCTTTCTTGAGACATGTTTACACTAAGACTATATATTATAATGTGTATTAAAGTAAGTATCCTTTGTTTTTTTAGAATTAATTCAGTTTTTAATAAAAAGCTATTTTTATATAGCTATTTTTGCGAAATTCGCTTCTGAGCTATGTGAATTCAAACGGTTTTACAGCTTTAACAGTTTTTTGTTATACATAGAGTAATTAAACCCGTAGTACAACCCGAAATACTTTAGTTCAAAACTTCCAAATAATTTCAACTTTTTCCTCATTTTTCTCGAAAACTATGAGACAAAAAAAATCTTCAAAATATGACGTAGATTCACTGATTTCCCGCTTGTACATCGAGTTTTGTTTCAACATGTATAAAAGAAAAAGACTACTTTCAAATAGTCAAACTGTTAAAACAAGTAATATAATAAATCATTTCATATTTCGTTATAAAACAGTTATTTGTCTATTAGAAAAATTGACTTTTCTCAAGCCTGGGTGTTTTGAGATAATGTCCCCCTCTGCTATTGGGTCTTCTGGTCTGATGAAGCGGTCTATGTCTACCCCTACGGGGAAATGGCGTGATGGTTAGTTAGTATTGTTTTTTAAACCACATTACAGTTTAGCAATTTGAAAGTTTTCCTACTAATATTGCACTCTCTCTTATCTACATCTAATGATGCATAGGGTACTGCATTGGTACAGCTAGTGACGTGATCGTTATCATTTGTTACACGAAGGCAAGATGCATTTACCCACTAATACTGCATTTCTATTTTTTCAGGCCAAGATTAACTAATCCGATACATAATTTCCGTGTAAACTCCCATCCTCCTCGTTCTATATTCCTTGTCTTCTATGTAGTAATCCTTCATCTCAGCACATTTCCCTGATGGATGGCCCAGCAGTACTTTCCCTCCAACTGAACAACTCGAACATAACTTTATTCCTGTTTTCACAGTTTAATTCATTGTTCAAGGGCGGTATACGTCATCAGGAGATTAATTTGCAAGAATTATTATAACTTTAACATTATTTATGGTGCGAGTGGTACTGGAACTTGGACAGAATCGTAATGCTCGCTTTATATGGGACAGTTTCTTGTTCAGAAAACTACACAGTTTCTTGTTCAGAAAACTGTGCAGTCTGTCAAACTTCTGTCAAAAGACACGCTAAATATGTGTATTTTTGAAACGCGATTGTAAGTTATTATCGTATGTTTGCTCTCAGGAAATTGTATATTTAGCTAATAATGTAAATATGTTATTGGTTTTTTACGTATTTAAAAGCATACAATAAACCAATGTCTACTTAAACTTTTACATAAAAAACATTGACTGTCATGTCAGCTTAAATCTGACACTAGCACACAGTTTTTCATGTAGTTTTAGCTTTATACGGGACCGTTTTCAGACTGCACAGAAAACTTGTAGTAAACTACCCATATATAGCGGGCTTTATACGGGACCGTTTTCAGACTGCACAGAAAACTGTGTAGTAAACTGTCCCATATATAGCGGGCTTAAGACTGGTCGTCTTGCCTTCATAAAATAAATTATCAAGATTCGCCACTAATACCAATGCAGTACCCTATGTGCCATTAAGTGGCAATGAAGTGTAAGACAGATCATCTTATCTTCATGTAATAATGAAGGTTGGATGATCTTCCCCCTCGTAGAACAGTGGTAGCGCATTTGAGTACCGTGAATAAGGTCGCAGGCTCGATTCCCGTAGGAGACATGAAATATTTATTTACATGTGATTTTCATATTAATACAATTTGGTATCTCAACAGAGACGAGAAGTTTGGAAGGGATTATGAACAATTAGGCGTTTACAGGGCTTATGACCTGCCATTGGCTGGGTTAAGTGGCCAGTTTTTGTCTAGTATAGTAAGTATTTGGACACACTCAAAATGTTGTTTATTCATTTAAATATTTTATGGGTGATACCTTGGGCTGGTACTGAAGCTTATGACTGATCATCATGTAATAAATTGATCAAGATACACTGCACTTGGCATACCGATGCAGTGCCCTATGCACCATTGGGTGCGGATAAGGGAAAGTAGTAGTAATAGGATGATCTTACGCTTCAGAAACAGTCCAAGGTATCACAAATGAAATATTAATATGATAATCTCGTCAACGTGAATTCATGCAATAAATTGATTAAAATTCACTACACTTTCTCCAATGCAGTGCCCTATGCACCAAGGGAAAGTAGTAGTTGTGTTAAAATACATATTTTTTTGTAATTTAAATTAGAACAATAAAATCTCACAGTTTAGAATAAACTCTCAGTCTCGGTGGCAGTTACAACAATCTCGAACTCTCGTCTGGTGTAACTTAATTAGTCTATCTCCACGTAACTAGGTTCCTCCGGCTAGATTATTAGATTATTTTGGACAATTTTAAATTTAAAATACAGCAAAAATAGTATCATTCAGCATTGGCTATCTTCTTACAGTAGAAATAAAAGTTTTCTCAACTTAATGCCGGTTAATAGCGATGGTGGTATTCTAACAGATCAACTCAGATTACGAAATGTCACACGATAGGTTCCTGACAACTTGACCTAAGGGATTATCGTTAGATATAAGAAGTTCACCTCTTCGGGAGCAAAGGCAATATCAGATAAGAATAGAGAAGTCTACTAACTATCTTAGGAAAGGTAAGTGCTATGTCCCAGAGATAGCGAACTGAGATATCCGCATAGTGACTTTTAACATAGTTTTTTTAATGTACCCTGTACTCGAGAGCTAAAAAGCCTCTTTAAAATAACAGTTGTTCAGAAAACGCATTTAAGTGATTATTAAACTAACTGACTAACCATCACGGCATTTCCCTGAAGGAGTAGCCATAGAGGATAGAACGCCTCACCACTATGTCCTGGCACACTTGAAAGAAAACAGTATAAGAAAAAGTCACAAAATCACCATCGGCAGAGACAATCAGACCAGCGAGGTGGATAGGAGGATAAATCTCTCTCTTTTGGAAAGCCAAATTCCACATTCAGAAGCTCCATTCCCAACTCACTCAAGACTTGAGTATTCAACCAATGCATTCTACCCGTCCTTACTTATGGCGCGGAAACAATGACTCTGACCAAGCAATCCTCCCATAAGTTGCAAGTTGCACAGAGGAGCATGGAGAGGATTATGCTTGGAATAACATTAAGAGACTGAAAAAGGAACGATTGGATCCGACGCCAGACAAAGGTCTGCGACGTGGTGCAGCGAATTGCTTGGTTGAAGTGGAAATGGGCCGGTCACATAGCCAGAATGACGGACGACAGTTGGACGAAGCGCGTTCTGGTGTGGAGACCGAGGAACCAGAGGCCTCAAGGACGTCCACCGATGAGATGGGTGGACGACATCAGGAAGTCTGCTGGAAGACAGTGGATGGGGACGGCGCAGGATCGGGACCTCAACGGGCTGAGATGATGATTATGTTGAGAGAAAGATGAGATGAAATACAAAAACATAAATATGTTAAATGGCAGTATTGTAACAAAGTAGATAATGAAGAAATGGAGGGATAAGTTTTATTATATTGCACAATAATCAATATTGTATTTTGGCAATCGTTATCTCTGATCTCGAAAAAATTACATACTTAAATATTTTAAACATTTATCAATATTGGGATAGAGTTCTCTCTAAACCTCTCGGGTAGTAGATAAGGAGTATATTGATCCTATGCGGGGGTGGATGAACCATTTATGGACTGGCCTACACCGCGACTTCGTGATCGGAGAGCTAATCTAGGGGCACCCACCCTATTACCTACTATGTATATTTCTTGGGTGTTGGGGAGCCAAAGGTGTTATACGTTTGTTGCTACGATTACGACAGGCGATAGCGGATATCTTAATGCAAGCAAAGAAATAAAATATTCGTATTAATTTTTAATGATTTATTTTGAAAGTTCTTTTTTTTTTTTTTTTTTTTTAATGAAAAAAGAAACATTTGAGCTCTTATGATATACCCAAATATTTCAATTTCGGGCTGCTTTCAAATAGTCGGAATTAACTGTGCCAGAAAGCAGGAAACAAGTTGTGCTGGAGTGGGATTCGAACCTAGAGATTCTAATCCGGAATCCCCGAATCTACCACTAGACCACAACCCGGTTCGGATTATTATTATTATCCTTTTGGCTGGTACAAAACGTTAGTAGTCTGAAGATGCCCGTAACGGGGTGAAAGCGCTAACTGGTCGAATAAATAAAAGTGGAAGCGTACCAAGTATTCTGATTGAAATTTTATCAGTTATTTTTAAAATAATAAAATAATGTAATTCCACCAATAGCATAGATTTTGTTTTTACATATCGCACTATGACTACTCAAAATTTTATTTAAAACTGCGATTTGGATTTCACTACTGTTTCATTGAAATTTAACTAACTAACTAACTAACCATCACGCCATTTCCCCGCAGGGTGTAAGCAGAGAGGATAGAACGCCATATCACTCTGTCCTGACAGACTTCCTTTGCTTTCTCTACATTCATACATCTTCTCATGCACATACGCCGATTATTCCGACTTTTCACATGTCCACTTTCAAGTACTTGACGTACTTGGGTCATGCCATGTCTATCTCGGCCTTCCACGGCTTCTACATCCATCTATTGAAAAACTTTGCAACTCCAATACATTGAAATTTCTTATTTTATTAAATTTAACGTCTCGGTATAGGTAAAATATGGAAACCTATGTTTAGTCTTACGTAGACTTAGTCTAGACGAAAGGTACATTTATTTTTCATATTGATACAGAATAAGCTGTACATTTTCTGGGTGCAGTTTCTTGTTCATAAAACTGTACAGTCTGTCAATTTTTTTTTAATGTATATTATGATTTCGTGTATTTGCTGTAAAAATATTTAATATATAAAAGGCACTGAGTGCCGTTTATTTTAATAAAATAAAATAAAAAAATAAAATACAAAAGACACGCTATTAAGCGCTATTTTTTAAATCACTATCCCAAGTTATTAGCGCATGTTTACACCCAAAAAATTGTTAATAAAGCTATTAATGAAAATACGTGATTTGTTTTTCACGATTTTAAAAGCATTCAGTACACCAATATCTACTTAAACGTTTACATACAAAAACATTAACTGTCATGTCAGCCAAACATCACGCCGACCATTCAATATTCCATACAGTTTTCTACGCTTTATACGGGACAGTTTGCAAACTGCACAAGAACTATCCCGTATAAAGTGCTGTTAAGTTTGACTGGATTCTCAGACATTTGCCCATTTGACAAACGTATTTGTCCCGCCCTTGAAAAAACCTTAAGACCTTTGACAGCTAATTTACTTAAGGCGATTATGCAAATTGAAAAGTCTACGTCTTACCAGATACTATCTCCTGCGACACCCCATTCTCTATTACCTTCTCTAGACTCTAAACCTTTGTCTATTGTACCACCTCACCTCTCTGTTTCTCCACTATTTACTTCTCCTGCATTTCGTCCACCTTATCCTAGAAAACTTGAGACAAAAAGAGAGAGTACTTATAAAGGGCTTGTAAACTAAAAAAAATTGTGAACGCGGAAAAATAAAGCGAAGAATCACAAAACCATGAGTGCAATCTGTTCGTAAATCTGATAATTAATAAGCGAGATACAATCATTTATAGTTTTTATTCTACATACGATCGGTGACGTCATCGATCGCGTTTCATACAAAATCTAACTTTAAATGATTTTATCTCGCTTATTAATTATCCTATTTACGAACGGATTGCACTGATGATCTTGTGATTTTTCCTTCTGTTTTTCTGCGTTCACAGAAAATTCTGGTTTACAACCCTATTCTATAAAGATACTACTACTCATGGTGCTATCCGCACCCAATGGTGCATAGGGCACTGCATTGGTACACCAAGTACAATGAATCTTGATTATTTGTTACATGAAGGCAAGATGATCAGTCTTACACTTCCGCGCCAGTCCAAAGTATCACGCATGAAATATTTTCATGTGAAAAACACACTCAAATGAAAATACTATTAACCCTAAAACAACTGAACTTAAATATTCATTTGGAAAAGGTATTGTGCTTTAGCGAAAATTCTCCAAATTTAATAATACATACATAGGTCTAGAGTGTAGTATAATTACAGTGTATTTTGATATCTTTTATATCAGTTTGACGCTTCAGTGACAGTCCAAGGTATTATGTAGTATGATTTTTTGTTTTTGTAAAAAACCTCTTTGTATTAAATATTGCATACTGACACCGCAGAGCGATGAAATGATACGGATGTTGATTTTTTAATTAATTATTTCGAAACAAACAATCGAGCATTGATCATATTTTTGATCGAATTCCGTCTTATCAAAACTTGGAAGTATCCGACTCTAGTCTACTCTAGTCGACTCGAAATCTAGCTCCACAATCTCTAATTTCACACCCCTACTTGAATCCATTGATAATAAAAATGGAAGTATTATAGTTTTTACTGATTTATCTAATAACCGGATAAGGAAGCTACCAACATATCAGCCATTTCAGAAGCTTTTGCAAGCTTTTTTTTCTTGACTATTTCACTGCATTCTAACTAACTAACTAATTAACTAACCATCACGCCATTTGCCCATAGGGGTAAGCAGAGAGAATAAAACGCCATACCTCTCTGTCCTGACAGACTTCCTTTGCTTCCTCTACATTCATACATCTTCTCACGCGCATACGCTGATTATTCCGACTTTTCACATGTCCACTTTCAAGTACTTGTCGTACTTGGTCATGCCATGTCTTTCTCGGCCTTTTTCGGCTTCTACATCTAGGCACACTTGCATTTAAACTTCTTTTAGCCGTTCTTTCATCCCTCATTCGCTCCACGTGACCAAACCACCGTTAAAGCCCTTTCTTAATTTTGTCGATAATGCTTATCTCAGCCTTGCACTCTGCTCTAATTTCGACATTTGTACACCTATCATACATAGTCTTACCACACATTCGCCTGAGAGATCGAATTTCAACAGCATTCAGTCTACTTTCATCCATGATTTATCTAATAACCGGATAAGGAAGCTACCAACATATCAGCCATTTCAGAAGCTTTTACAAGTTTTTTTTCTTGACTATTTCACTGCATTCCCAATCTTAATAGACGGATAAACAAAAAATATATTATAAATACCTACCCTGAAGCACTTGAAAAATAAAGTCACCAAAATAAAATAAATAACATTTACACTATACCTTTATACAAGTATACAAATTATTACCTTTATACGAGTATACACATTATACGAGTTATTCAATTTTCATAAATGCATTTATCATCAGAAAGAAAATAGAAAGCATTCCTTCTATTACCAATTCCCAAAGAAACGAGATAAATCTTTCAAATTTCAATTATATTTTTAGAATTACCTGTTTCTTCTGCGGCAGCAACGCAACGGGTATCAGCTAGTATCTAATATAGGAAAATAATAGGTACGTACATACATTACACGATTGTCGTATTTACTTGTACCTGCGTAAAAAAATTTTTTTTTTGTAAATTGTCATTGGCTGCACCTTTAACCATTATCACTATTTTTATAACCCAAAATACTGCTAAAACATAAGGTGTTTGGTCGTGACACTACAGATCAACGGTCAGACGATCTTATTAATACAACGTGACCCGTAAGTTTAATTTAACTAGAAATTGAAAGAGGGCGAAAGTAGAGAATAAGAAAGAAGAAAGAAGTGGATTTTGTAATTTATCTCTACCCCTGATCGGTTTTCTCTTTAGCAGAAGAAATTGAAACCGTTTTTCATTTTTCCAATTTAAATTTGTTTTAATTTTCGCTGATCTTTTCAAAACGTTTATTTTTAATTGAGTGTTCCAAGTCCAACATTTGCTGAGAAGTACCCTAATCTTAAGAAAATAAATTTTCAACTTATTTTTATAACCACAAATACTGCTAAAACATAAGGTGTTTGGTCGTGACACTACAGATCAACGGTCAGACGATCTATTTAATACAACGTGACCCGTAAGTTGAAACCGTTGAAACCAGAAGAAATTGAAACCGTTTTTCATTTTTCCAATTTAAATTTTGTTTTATTTTCGCTGATCTTTTCAACGTTTATTTTTAATTGAGTGTTCCAAGTCCAACAGTTTGCTGAGAAGTACCCTAATCTTAAGAAAATAAATTCCAATCAACTTATTTTTATAACCAAAATACTGCTAAAAACATAAGGTGTTTGGTCGTGACACTACAGATCAACGGTCAGACGATCTTATTAATACAACGTGACCCGTAAGTTTTAATTTTAACTAGAAATTGAAAGAGGGCGAAAGTAGAGAATAAGAAAGAAGAAAGAAGTGGATTTTGTAATTTATCTCTACCCTGATCGGTTTTCTCTCTTAAAGAAGAAATTGAAACCGTTTTTCATTTTTCCAATTTAAATTTTGTTTTATTTTCGCTGATCTTTTCAACGTTTATTTTTAATTGAGTGTTTCAAGTCCAACAGTTTGCTGAGAAGTACCCTAATCTTAAGAAAATAAATTCCAATCGACTTAGCTAACATTACGAAGAGAAGATTCGAATGTGCACTGAGAAAATGCCAAACAGGATCGTTTTACCACATATCGTAAAGTGTTAAATAAAATACTTTATTTATAAACCTCCAATTTTTTTAATACCGGATTCGAAACAACACGTGTTTATTTATCACGGAATAAATAAATAATGCAATTTAAACAAGAAATAATATCGCTAAGTTTAAATATATATTATTTTTTTTTTTACCATTTTAGATGTTGAGTTTTGAAATTGAAATTTGAGTAAATAAACCTATTTAAATTATTACAAAATATAATTATTTCCATATCTAACAATCTGGCAATTGTTTCATGATACTGAAATAACGATTTTAACCGGTTTATCATACTTCTTTTAAGCTTAAAGCGTTAATATTTTTAACGGAATTTCAGCAAATTGATGTTTACCGGTCCACGCCATTCATATGTTCTACCGGTTGCCAACACTCAGGCGCACTTGATGCTAATACGGTTGCCTAATACAGGCGCAGCATACATAAATACATTAATCTGTCAACTAACATTTTTATACAATATCTAATATTAATTATTTATGCGTATCAGTCAAGCAACTTTTATTCACCTTATTAACATTTAAATATTGATATGTATATCTATTTAAATTCTAAACTAATTACTTTTTTTCTGTTGTATTTTTATTAGTTCTATATTGTCGTCAAATCGTTGGCCTACTATGCATATTTCTAAACTGAGACAACTCAAAAAAATCAAATGAGTGAATATTCCATAAAAAAAGGCGGTTATAATATGGTATTGGCCCCAAAATAAACAAACCGAATATTGCAATATTGCAATTCGGTTTGGATGGTTTAGGCGGTTCAATTACTGCCCCCTTAACATTACCCCCCCCCCCCTGACAGCCCTTCCTACTAGCATATTTATTGGTATTTAACAGGGGGTTAATTAGATGCACCCATCCGCACTTTGCTAACGTGGATACTTCTGTCAACTGTACTGGTCTGGTTTATCAAATTAAGTTTTTATTGTAAAAAAACTTCATTGGAAATTCAGTTTTCGATTAAGGAATTATACAAACTTTAAACATAGAGATCTCATAGAGTCTCATCATATTTAAGAATTGTGTAAAATTAGTATTACTAATAACTGTATCTGAGAGCAAAAATACCTCATCTTTTAAAATTATTATGGGTTTTCAGATGACGCATTTTAGTGATTATTAGCCGCAGTTTACTGCTGTATTTCTTCAACTTATTTTATGTCAGTACCAAAAACAAATAAGTTGAAAAAATGCAGCAAACTGCGACCAATAAAAAGTATCACTTGAAAAACGATTATTTGAAATATATAGTTTTTTACAGATTTATAAATAATACGGTCTTTTACGTTGGTTCGGTCATGTAGAGCGAATGGATGATGAAAGAACGGCTAAAAAAATATATGATGCGACTGTGCCTGGATGTAGAAGTCGAGGAAGGCCGAGAAAGACATGGGCAAGACCAAGTAAAACAAGTGCTTGAAAGTGGGCATGTAAGAAGTCGGAATAATCGACGTGCGTGCGTGAGAAGATGTAGTATGCCAGGACAGAGTGGTGTGGCGTTCTATCCTCTCTGCCTACCCCTTCGGGGAAATGGCGTGATGGTTAGTTAGTTAAATAATACAGATAGGTACGCGTTTGATTTCAGAGCTTAACTTCCAAAGTAATTAATTTCTTTCAAACCAAATAATTCAGACTGCTTTTGATAAAACCGGCCCTAGAGGCAGGTAATGAAATACCGGATATGTATATCGCGAATAAAAAATTCTGCCGAAATAGAGGGGTCCCGTTTTTCATTACGTGCCAGTGTTAAGAGCTGGATATATTGGCCATGATCCGAAGGAAATAAGCGCCATAATGTCCCTTTAGAAGGAAATTTATGGGAATTTCTCTAAATTGGGTATTATTCTTGCGGTGTTGCGGTCCTTTTTAGGACCTCCATAATTGATACGTTTTTATTTCGTCCCTTTCTGCAAATTGGCTTTATTATTACTTTTAAAGGGGAGGAGAACTGTTCCCTTCATTCGATATGCATTTATGTGGAAGCTTTTCCGATAGCAACCTTTACTTAAAATTAGCTATCGGCGGTTTCTTTACAACGAATATAGCAGATATATTTATATCACTTTTAGTGCATCCGTGTATTTTTTTATTCCACTTAATATTTGTATACATGGTGTAACAAAACTCGTAGTTCAACCCTTAAACTGGTGAATTTACATCATATTTGGAGTCGAATGTGTAAGATGATTTTTTGATCTGAGCTTTAAAAAATTTTTTTTTTCTCCCTTAAATCTTTCGTAAGTAACGTAGATCAAGTAAAATTGTACGAATTCTTTCTAAAATTACGATTTTGCTTTTGTTTTTCCTAATACATAGTATTAATTTGACTAAAGAGATTATATTTAATAATATTTTTTGTAAAAATTTATCAAAAAAACCATTTGGTTCTCTGTAAAGTCGGTTTAACGGACGATAATTTTACGTGATAACGTCATAAGAAAACATTGATGAAAAATAGCATACTTTTATGAATTGAATTGAATTATTATTACTGAATTATCGTAAATTTCCCCTGAAAATATTTAACCATGAGCAATTACGTGGGTTCAGTCTTGCTACCTGCTGTGATGGGAAATTAAAATATCCTTTTAAAGGATCGGTCTGGTACTACCGAAAACATATTTACTTGGTCTGGAAGTGCTCAATTTGGTGATTTCATTTCATTTTGGTGATGACAATTTCACTTTCACTTTGTAGCTTGTGTGCTGCTGCTGTCTCCCTTCTACTCGGACGCATCGGCCGATGGAGTGGAAGAGAGATAGATGCGTCACAAACCGAACGCTTAGGCCGATCGTGCCTCTCTATCGCTTGTTCCGCGCTCTCGCTTGCACACTCGGCTCTGGCGGAACGTGACAATGAGTCATGCTTTTACGGCGTTCATCGATTTATTAGACGTTATCACGTCAAAAAAAATATCAACTTCTTACTCAATTTTCTTGAAAACCATGAGTCTTATCAAAAAATTTTATCCTACAAAATCGACTCCAAATATGACGTAGATTCACTGGTTTCCCGCTTGTACATCGAGTTTTGTTCCACCATGTTATAAATAGTCAAAATACTCGTGTGTAAACTCTCCACCACTGTTTCGTTGTAAATTTTGCGCTAGAATTTTATTGTAAAAACGCTAGGAACCTTAAGTTCCTTCCAAATTCACGTCACATTTCATTCCTCCGCTAGCCCATTCGTTGGATGATGGTATTAAATAATATTACAAGTGTGTTTCGCCTCGTTACTATGTATTAGTGGGAACACAAAAGCAATTTGTTATAATTAATCACTGCACGCGTGCTACTGTCACCTCCCTCAACCCCCCGCCCCCCACTTAACCCCTTAAATACTATTCCACTAATACTACTACTAACTCGCCTACAAATACTCACGATTTTCCGCCCAGCCAAGCAGTGATATTTTACATTTTCATACAGTCAACTCGACTCTTGTAGAAACTCGATTAATATCAAAATATCGACCTATGAAAGCCAAAATATTGTAAGGTATGTACATGAACCGTTTATTTGTTAAAGGTGCTGTAATATGAAAGACGGATCACCCCTATTTGTTAAAAAAAAAATCGACACATTCAAAATGAAACCTGTTATTATTACAATGAAAGCCTCACCCTTTCCCTAGACTGCTCTAAAGACTATTGAGTCTTTTTTCAGTCCAGCCAACTCTACGGATTTTTTCAACAGCTAAACTGCGATTAGTGTGAAAAAAAATAAGGATGAATTTACGATTATATACGCGAACGAATGCTTTCATTATACCCCTACCACTGTCTCGGCTTATGTATTATAATTGTCATTGTTTCCATCACCCAAACCAACCAGAGTCGGCACAAATTTTCTACCCCGATCATTATTTATTAGTAATTACAACCACCCGTGTGGAGACCGGTATCCCGCCTCGCCAGGCCCCCCATCCCAGACATCCACCCGTGGTCACCTTTTATTATTGTAATTTTTTTATTACCATACCATATCCGCTCCCTATGTGGAACATATTGATTCCACAAACTGCCTTCAGGCCAAGCGATCGGCCGCCGGCTCCCGTGCATCCTCCCAAGTCAAGTCCACGCCCCGCAGCTCTGACGCAAACAGTAGACGTCCAGGACGCCGAGAACCTGTTATTAATTAGATTATTTTTGTATTGTTTCAGGTGAGTAGCCGAATCTTATTCAGAATACCAAATTTTCAAAAGATAAGAATAAAACATGGGCCAAGTAAGTCAAAACTTATCATTTATAACAATAATAGTAGTTATTATTATTATTATGGATAGTTTTTATAGCGCCATTTTCGTATAAAATATACCTCAAAGGCGCTTCAAATATTGAATTTAACGGCTCGGGAAATTTAAAGTGAGTGAAATCTCAATTTCTGAGTAGAAAATACCATTATCAAAATTAATCAAAAGATTTTGAGAACATATAAGTTTCTTTCAAAACATCACTTCACTCTCACAGTTGCGCACTTCTGGTGGGAGAGCATTCCAAGCCACAGGGCCCGCAACCGCAAAAGCGCGCTCTCCAAATTTTGTGCGCTGATTACGGATCGGTACTAAAACCCTGCCTATAGCTGTAGATGTAGCTGATCGAAGTGTGAGACGTCTTTCAGCTAGTTTATCTGGAATGCAAAGCTCTTTTAAATACTCTGGAGCGGCATCATGCATGGCTTTGTAACCCATAACAAGGCCAAACTGCTATAAAAAATATATCTATTAAGACAAAAATATTTTTTTAACAGTATTAAATACCACCTACTTAATTTTCAATCATTATGCATTAATTCAAGCTTATACTAAAATAATTTTGTGCCTTTTAAAGCTTTTTGTTTTGTGCCAAAAGCAGACAGCTTAGAAATTAATAAGGACGGTAATAGTTCTAGCTCATGGTAGAGATATCTTAGAATTTTAAAATGTGATTACTTATTTATTAAATATTGATATCTCACCAGAGACGAGAAGTTTGGAATGGAATGTGGATATCTAGGCGTTTACAGGGCTTGTGACATATTGGCTGGGTTAAGTGGCCGTTTGACGTGTTACAAAATTCCCCATTACTAACTAACTAACTAACTAACTAACCATCACGCCATTTCCCCGTAGGGGTGGCAGAGAGAACGCCATACCACTCTGTCCTGACATACTTCCTTTGCTTCCTTTACATTCATACATCTCATGTACATACGCCGATTATTCCGACTTTTCACATGTCCACTTTTAAGTACTTGTCGTACTTAGTCATGCCATGTCTTTTTCGGCCTTCCTCGGCCTTCCTCGGCCTCTACATCCAGGCACACTTATTTTAGCCGTTCTTTCATCACTCATTCGCTCCACATTACCAAACCATCGTAAAAGCCCTTTCTTAATTTTGTCGTTAATGTTTATCTCAGCCTTGCACTCTGCTCTAATTTCGACATTTGTACACCTATCATACATAGTCTTAAATATCCCCATTACGCCTAGTATTAAATATCCATATCTGCCAATTATCATAACCTGTATATGTATTCAGTAGAATGGCGCTTCACATGTGAATTGTCTCGGCCATCTATTGTAAAAACTTTCATCTTAATACTATGTCCGCCTCGTAGCTTATTGGTGGCGTATTTGTCTACCGCGCATGAAGTCGCGGGCTCTATTCCAGTAGGGGGTCATCATGAAATATCCATGTGATTTCATATTCACCTTGGACTGGTACTGAAGCGTATGACTGATCATCTTACCTTCATGTAATAAAAGGAACAAGATGCACTGCTTTTGGTTTACCGATGCAGTACCCTATGCACCATTGGGTGCCCGTAAGGGAAAGTAGTAGTAGTCGTAATATCATCTTAATTACCCATTTTTAACTATCGTGGATTAATTTAGATGAACGGGTGGTGGCCCAGTGGGTAGCGTCGCGGTCTCTGAGTCCAGAGATCGTCGGTTCGAATCCCCACTTCGGCACGACTCGATTCCTATTTTCAAGCACAAGCCGCTTAGGCTTTATTAAAAATAGTATTTACAAATTGAAATATGTGCAAATATCATAAGATTGCATAGATTTCTTTCTATAAAATAAAAAAATAAAAAATTAAATTTGTGGGTTACTCCCATTTTCCTGAACACGATCTATATGTTTTGGCTTGTTCTTTCTCTTTATTAACCCTCCGCTGCGCGCTCCCCGTTTGACCCAAATTTCTTCACGTCAGAAATCAGCCAAATCCAATTCATTACGGTGAGTAGAGTACAGTGCAGCTACCTCCACACGCGAACCCGGATCCGTTTACTTTCATTGATTTTATTCCTGATTGATGCAACCCTCCCGCCGATAACACCCTTACGGCCGTGAAGTAAACAGGGTTGCGAAATATGGGGTTGAAGTTTGGAGATTCGGAGAAGGAGTCGGAAAATGGAAAGAAGAATCCAACTCAATATCGACAAATGTCAAGTAATGAGATTCTATAGAATAAAAAATCCAGTATTATGTGATTACAAAATAAACGATATTGTACTCTGTAATGTCGCCACAATAAATGATTTAGGTATTTTGTTTGATTCGGGTATAGTTTTTAAGGAACACATATTGAATATATCTAATAAGGCTTTAAAATTGCTAGGTTTTGTACTGAGAACTGGAAGGGCCTTAAAAAATATAAAAACATTAAAATATCTTTACACGTCTCTTGTACGTAGTCAATTAGATTATAACTCCCCAATATGGTCCCCATATCAAATTACTTTCGGCAATCAACTCGAAAGAACACAAAACAAATTCCTAAAATTTGTAAATTTTAAAATTGGTATTCCTAAAGACCAAATTAATTACGATTATTTGCTGTATCTATTAAAATTAACCAAATTAAACAAAAGACGAATTGCCTCAGATATTATAACGTTGTATAAAATCATTAAACCAATTTTTGACAGCCCTGAATTGCTAAAACTGATATCATTCTATGTACCGCCACGGCCTAGTAGAACATCTACCTTATTTTATTGTCCAAATGTTTGGACGGTAGCTCATTTTAACACTCCCATATTTAGAATCCAAAATACTAGTAATGAATATGCCACCAATATAGATTTCTATTAATATATCGCTAGAACAATGTAAATTGGCAATAACAAATTTACTCCTAGCCCATAGAACGTCATGTTTTGGATGAAAAGATATTATGTTTATTTATGTTATTGTTTATTTTCAATATGTTTAATGTTTTACATTTTTATAGGATTTGGAAAAACCAAAATGTTTGTTGTAATTGGTTTTACAGATAACAGTTTATTTTTATAACATTTATTTTATTTTTATTTTTTATATACATTCTTTTAACATTTTTCTATGTAAGTAGTTTTATAACAACTTGTTAAATTGATGTGTTTTTTTTTATACATATAATGTAAAAGGTACAATTGTACCGTTTTATATCAAAATAAATTAATAAATAAATAAGAAATTGTAAGATTTAAAAAAAAATGAAAACAATAATCGTAATCGGAAGATTCTAAGTCGGAGTTTTTTCGAATCCGAATACACAACCCTGTTTAACACCCCAATGGTGATCTTACATTACACTTTCCCTTTCAGTAATTATTCTTCTTTTCGCTTACTCTTACCAAATGATGCGTGGAATCTGAAAGCTTGTTTGATGGATTGATTGGTTACGTTGATGATGATTAGTATTACACATCAAATATCAAGTCACAGTTTGGTACAAGAATGCTTTCTTCTTTTACAAAATATTTTGCTAAAACCGCGTTAATATAATGTATTTTGATGTGTGGTTTGATAAACATTGTGGAAATCGCTTAGTTCAATTGAATCAACATATTTTTACATGAGATGAACCTTAAGAATTTATATTAATGAATATTTTAGAGTTTTCAAAGGATGTAGTCCACATTATTGAACGCAAACAGTCTATCTGCTTTCTATTAAATGAATTTGCAAGCTTTTTCGAAGGATTTTTTATAGTGTGCGACAGGTCATAAGAGATTCTTTGTCTCTGCTGAGATATAAACAATGGTTGATGCAAGATGCAAGCCCGTCATGGGAATAACTTGATATTGATATCCATTACCCTATATTTTTTAACACGATATTAATTTGTTAGTCTTATACATAAATCTTTTAGTGACCTATAAAACAGTTAACCCTAGACTAGTTTTTGTAAGAAATGAGTGTATTATATTTTGATAGAGTGTACGTTGAGTGAGGGACTAATACAATATCTAATATTTCACTGAAATGGCCCATTTGAATCACTGTGCCACCGACTCATTTGTATAAAACTTGGCACGGCTCCACCACTGGAAATGCTCTCTTGACTTTTTGATAGAAATATGGTAAGAAAAACCTTTTACACAGTTTTCATAGAATAGGCTATTATCATTAAAAAAGGAATATGAGATTTGATACATCTATATATATAAAAAAATGAATGTAAGTTTGTATGTATGTATGTATGTCCTTTATAGATTCATAAACCGCTTATCCGATTGCAATAAGTTGTTCTAGAGGGTTGTTTTTATTCACTCCTGGGAAGGTTCCTGCATTATAACATCCATTTTATAATTTTTGTATTTGTGTATTTGATATAATTTAGTGACAGTTCCGGGTGAATTTTAGATACGCCATGTAACCGATAGTACTGCATAGCTTAGTACATAAAGCTTATAAAAAATGTCGTCAAATAATGCTGTACAGCAAAAGGCGCTAATGTCGTTTTCATCACGTATACAATTTATTTTTATACACCTCGAACTTTCAATTACATTTTTAAATTTATTTACACCCCGATTCGGACTTTTTTAACAATAAATAAGTGCCGTGAATTGGTTTTGAGCTATAGAGTGCATTTTTTTTTTACCTCCGAAAATGTTTTTTTGTTCAAGATTTCTGTGTTAGTTTCATCGTCAGTTTTTCTCTATGAGAAAAAAAATCGTTTGACAAGGGCTTCTCCTGATCGAGAATAACTCTGCAGAGCTCTGTTTTTTGCAATAAATAGAAAGAAGACAAAATTCCAAGTTCAAAGACACCTAAAAATCGTTTCTAGCTGGGAAAATAAAAAAGTTATAACGTTTTAAAAACATTATTTTTTACCATATAATATTTTAAGTTTAATCTGTTATAATTTTTATGGCTATGGAATTAAATCATTAACAGACAGTGAATTCGTAATAAAAAGTACCTACCTTATAATTCGTTTGGAGTTTATATTATAGGTAGTCTACCTAGAAGTTTTTATTTCTCCTTCGAGCTACAAGAATCTTTGTTTGAAATTTGGAGCATTTGCTACTACTACTCTCCCTTATCCGCACCCAATGGTGCATAGGGCACTGCATTGGTACACCAAGTGCAGTGTCTCTTGATCATTTTATTACATGAAAGTAGGATGATCAGTCTTACGCTTCAGTCCCAGTCCAAGGTATCGCACATGAAATATTAATGTAAAAATAACATGTAAATAAATCATATTTCATCTTGACCCTCTACGGGAATCGAACCGGCGACCTCATACACGGTAGTAAAATGGGCTACCACTGTGCTACTAGGTGAACATATGGATCATATGGACTCGCACAATTCCCGAAAAATATATATTCTATTTGTATAATGCCGAATGAGTTTTCATTTTCATAAATCATATTTCAACTTGACCCTCTACGGGAATCGAACCGGCGACCTCATACACGGTAGTAAAATGGGCTACCACTGTGCTACGAGGTGAACATATAAATCATATGGACTCGCACAATTCCCGAAAAATATATATTCTATTTGTATAATGCCGAATGAGTTTTCATTTTTTTTTTAAATTAAATAATTATCATCACCATTACTTCCCATTACAGAATTGCTTCCCATGCACAGCATGTGGATTTTTTAAATTCCAAAATGGCGGGCGTACCTTTTTTTCATAAAATAAAGTAGGGTATCGTTTTAAGGGTTTTTAAGGGTGCTGATTTCGAATTTAATGTTTATTTTTAAATCCAAGATGGCGGACGAAACTTTTTTTCATTAACTAAAGTTGGGTATCGTTTTAAGGGTTTTTAAGGGCCCTGATTTCGAATTTAGCTTTTATTTTTAAATCCAAGATGGCGGACGCAATTTTTTTTCATACAAGGATGTTGGGTATCGTTTTAAAGGGTTTTTAGGGGGCCCTGATTTCGAATGTAGCGTTTATTTTTAAATCCCAAGATGGCGGTCGTCCCTTTGTCACAGAAAATGAAGATGGGTATCGTTTTAATGGTTTTGGAGGGCCCTGATTTCGAATCTAGCGTTTATTTTTTATTCCAAGATGGCGGTCGTCCCTTTTTTTCACAAAGTGAAGATGGGTATCGTTTTAATGGTTCTTGGGGGTTCTGATTTCGAATTTAGAGGTTATTTGAAATCCAAGATGGCGGACGAAACTTTTTTTCATTAACTAAAGTTGGGTATCGTTTTAAGGGTTTTTAAGGGCCCTGATTTCGAATTTAGCTTTTATTTTTGAATCCAAGATGGCGGACGCAACTTTTTTTCATACAAGGATGTTGGGTATCGTTTTAAAGGTTTTTAGGGGCCCTGATTTCGAATGTAGCGTTTATTTTTTTAATCCAAGATGGCGGTCGTCCCTTTGTCACAGAAAATGAAGATGGGTATCGTTTTAATGGTTTTGGAGGGCCCTGATTTCGAATTCTAGCGTTTATTTTTTATTCCAAGATGGCGGTCGTCCCTTTTTTTCACAAAGTGAAGATGGTATCGTTTTAATGGTTTCTTGGGGTTCTGATTTCGAATTTAGAGTTTTATTTGGAAATCCAAGATGGCGGACGCACCTTTTTTTCATAAAATGAAGATGAGTATCGTTTTTAGGGCGTATGGGCGTCCTGATTTTCAAATTTAAAGTTTATTTTGATATCCAAGATGCGGACGCACCTTTTTTTTCATAAAATGAAGATGGGTATCGTTTTAGGGCGTATGGGCGTCCTGATTTCGAATTAAGAGTTTATTTTTGAAATCCAAGATGACGGACACACATAATTTGGTAAAAATTAAGATTGGTATCGTTTAAAGGGTTTTGGGTGACCTGTTTTCGAATATAGAGTTTATATTTGAAATCCAACTTGACGGACGCACCTTTTTTTCATCTAAGAGTAAATTCCATTCATGCGTCGGACCTGCCACACACAATTCAAAAAAATAATATGTCCCTGGGTGTCTTTTTCAAGGGTAATAGAAGTCCTCATATTAAATTTACGAGTCGGACAGCCAAAGAAATTTAATTGTTTATTCCAAAGACGGATAAACAAAAAATATATTATAAATACCTACCCTGAAGCACTTGAAAAAATAAAGTCACCAAAATAAAATATATAACATTTACACTATACGTTTATACATACGAGTATACACATTATACGAGTTATTCAATTTTCATAAATGCATTTATCATCAGAAAGAAAATACAAAGCATTCCTTCTATTACCAATTCCCAAAGAAACGAGATAAATCTTTCAAATTTCAATCGATATTTCGAGAATTACCTGTTTTCTTCTGCAGCAGCAACGCGACGGGTATCAGCTAGTTCTATTATATATTTAAGGGTAATTTTTTTTCGTTTAAAAAAGTTTTTAAATCAATATTTTCACTCGCTTACCCAAAAACGCTTTTCTATCACGTTCGTAGCAGAATGACGCGTTCCTGTATTTCCATTGAGGTAGAAAGAAAAAGACAGACATATTTAAAGTAAAGCGCTTTCTCTCTTCCTTCGCACGGCGTGACGTGCTCAGATATGTTCATTTTACCTTTTCAGGCTTAATTCAAAATGTCAAAGTTTAACTTTATTTTCTCACTTATTTACTCACCATGAACAAGAAATATGCGAATATAGATAATGTGCTTGTGATCTGGGTCCAGATGGTCATATTTATAACACATTAAGAGCTTTAAATCAAACTCGATTTTGGTTATTTTTGTATATTTTTATTTAGTGACAGCTATAACCAGGGCCCAAGATAGTAGACTTCTGAGTTTTGAGAATAGGTGTCTTAGGAAAATTTTAGGTGTGCGGTGGTTTGACTTAGTAAGAAACACTTTGTAGTCATCCGGCGAAGGCGTTTCGGCTGGCTAGGCCATATACTACGTTTGCCTCCCGAGTGCCTTAACCATGCTTGCCTATTTTACAAGGCATCAGGTTCTCTCGGCGTCCTGGTCGTCCACTGTTGACAATTCTTCGGCAGTTTGCGTCAGAGCTGCGGGACGTGGACTTGACTTGGGAGGATGCACGGGAGCTGGCGGCCGATCGCTTGGCCTGGAGGCAGTTTGTGGATTCCATATGGTCCACATAGGGAGCAGATATGGTATGATAATGATGATGATGATTTCGCCTTGTCGAAGCAATTTTCAAACTGTTATATAATATGGAGTTCTATATAATAAATGCCAACACAATCACCAAGCTTTAGCCTTTTCTATCTTGAGTTTATTGTTCCAAGCAATCCCTTTTGCTCAGTAAAATAGTGAGATATACATTTTTTTTTGTTTTTATTTCTTATGAGAAAGTCAACACATCGCGACTCCGATATTTCTCTACACCTCTGGTGTTTATTTTTCGTTCTGTAACACTTTCTCTCTTCAGAAATTCGTTAGAATGTTCTCAGCCGATATAAATAATAAACTGCGATTATTATTTTAGCCCAGTGTTTTATTGCCGCCATTACTTTCGTCAAGAGAATACAAATGACTCCACAATCACTGTAATAATGATGTATAATGAAATATATTTTCTACACATAGAGTAAAAAAACTCGTAGTACAACCCGAAAACTGGTGAATCTACATCATATTTGGAGTCGAATGTGTAATATGACTTTTGAATCTGAGCTTGAAATTTTTTTCCTTGTAGAAGCTTTCAAAATTGCAATTTTTCTTAATCGACGGTAGGTACCGTAGATTATTAATTAGCATTGCATACGGCTCTGCATTGGTACACCAATCTTGATAATTTGTTCCACGAAGGCAAGATGATCAGTCTTACGCTTCAGCGCCAGCACAAGGTATCACATAAATAAATTATTAAAAAAATAAGACGATAAAAACACGCATCTGTTGCTCAATCACAGATAACTATCGACGTAGTTAAAACCGTGCTAACCACCTGCTAGCCCTAACGATTTGATCCATCACAGTGACATTCGTTCGATACCGTGGTATCGATAGCCGATCTGAGCCGAGCGGGGCCGATGCAAGCAATATCGCGGCCGTACGTCAAACGTTAAATCAACGCGCTTGTCGGATTTTTTATTATGTCGACTGCTTTTCTCAATATTTGGCTTGCCGAAAACCGGCTAAATTATAATAAAGATTTAATGAATATATGTGCGAATAAGATATATCTCGGGAAATGGCTCGCGACTAGTATGCGCTCGTTTAATAATCCCGATCGATAACTTTTAACGCGTGTTCCATTGTGATCGCGAAAACGTTAAACATCCATGGGTAAGAAATCGTTATCACGTTGCTTATTACCGAGTCAATAGTGATCTGTGATCGAGCAACTGGTCGATATCTAAAATGTGTGAAAAAATCATTGCTCTAATGTTATATTCCAGGGAGAAAATCGAGGAATACGTTTGTATGGGAAAGCAGCCGCGAGTCACGTCGTGACGTAGTAGAGTATGCTCTTAACGTAAAAATCTTTGTCGTTTTTCACTGTATTTTGTAGTTAGTTTGTCTGCTTGTGTCCGCTCATTACGTTAGTAATTACGCGCACATTACACCGCGAGTTGGGGGTAATGGATAGGGGTAGGAGTTGGAGCCTTATCATTCCAGTCTGGTGGACATTTTTCGACTGTCGACAGCAGTTCCGGTAATAAGTTTATCTAAATACTTTCCATCCTTCGAACAAGAATTTCAGAGAAGTGACATGACATTACAAAATACTACAACAGTGTCTGAGGTGTCTAGTTACCCACTGCGTCACTCACTGCGTCATCAATAGGGGTCTACGTCATCACTAGACATCTGCGTCACAGGTTTCGTGTATTGGCCTAAGTGCTGGAGTCTTTAGACGGTGGAGTTTGATAATAAGTGGTGTTATGAAATTAACCCAGGAAGCGTACATTTTTTATTTCATTATTTATTTAATCTTAAATAAGTACATATCTTATTACGTATGTCCTAATATTAACAATTATTAGTTTGTACAAATGTAAAGCAAATGTACGTTTGTAAAAAATTTGCAAAAACTTTTTTTCTATATCTGTGATAAAAATAAATAGTATCAAAAGTTTTTAATAGTAGTACTTTTTAAAACAAGAAAATTATTAAGCGTTTTGTGAATTTAGGACAGTACGATAATATCTTTGATCTACTTCCGAATTCACCAGAAAATTTCATCTCAGCCTAATTTCCAATTCCTGCTGTAAAATAATATAACAAGCAATTTAAATTCCTATTAAGAGCAATTACAAAGTTTAACAATCATGTCGAGCACCTACTTATCCTGTCTTAGCACCTCTTGATCAGTTTTATTACATGAAGGAAAGATGTAATAATTAATCAATCTATTTTTTTTGAGCTATTAGAAAAAACTATCATTTTTACAAAGAATTTCAGGCTTTTTTTTTCAACCACTACCTTTTTATCTAAGGGTTAAAGATTTTCTTTTTAAACGTGTCCCCTAGCGCCTTTAATATATTAGTTTTTTTATATTAACTTGTATCAGGAGCGCATAATCTCCGGAAGGTAGACACGATTATCTTCTCTAGGAAAAATGGATATCAATATTCATTAAAGCGGGAGATATGAATCGCATTATGCCGGCGTTGTCTAGGCAACCAGGCCGACATAAATCTGCAGGGGGTGTTTCTAACATTCTAACCTGCGATAAGGACGGAGCGCCTTGTAAATTGGCATTTAAAATTTCGGTATAAATCACCTCCTCAGCGCTATGCGCTCCGGATACCTGTAAGGACAAAATATCTTTGGTGACTGTTTTTTTTAACAATGAATACTTACAAAAATGTTTTTAACAGATTTTTTTACCATCGGAATGACAATCTGTCGGCAGTTTGCGTTAGAACTACGGACGCGGACCTGAATTGGGAAGATACAAGAGATTGCTTAGCGTGGGAGGCAGTTGAAACCCGACAATGCTGTATTTAATAATTATTTCAATTTTCAAAAAGAATCATTTAACGATCCAGCGTTAGTAATTCAGGTGTTTTCAAAATGACCCGGATTAGTTGACCCCCACAAAGCTCGAAAAAAAATAAAGCACATTTTTTTCATATTAATAGCTTTATTTAAGAAATAAACACATCACACATTTTATTACAGTTAGCTGTATTGAGAAATAAATGACATAATATACATATGTATACTTCAAAAATTATCTAGGGAAAAGGAGAGCTTTTCACGATTTCGAAAATCAAATTTGGTAATTTTTTTATTTTGTCAAGCCACAAAGTTAAAATTCTAACTTTTAAATCTATCAGTTACTAAATCACCTTACCCACGAACGAATGATGCATTGCTAACCAGATTTAACAAGTCTTTACTACACACTTTATTCCCAAACGTTTCATATTTTCTAAACATTCTTAACTGATGATTTTCCTCGACTCGTGCTTGTTATTATATCAGAAACCTCATAAATCTTTCCGCCTTTATAACGGAAAGGAACTCCCATATTGTTTGGATCGCGTGTTTTGGGTATGGCATAAATTTCCATGCAAGCCTTCCACTGTGTTTTTTTTATTCCTTCGTGTTTGTTTTCATAATGCATTCCTTAAGGTTGAGTATCTTCGGCTTTCTGTTCTCCTGGTAGCTGAAGTATATTTTACTTTTTTATTTGTAGTTTTTATTTTGTTTTTATGAATTGATTTTCTTCTTTCAAACCACATTATTCCAGATTCTAAATTGTCTTAACTTTAAAATAATAAAATAATGTAATTTAATTTTAACACAAATAAAAAGATCTTTCAAAAAGGCAAACAGCCATAACTTAAATGGTAATATTTTATAGTTAATAATATTCTTGTATGTAATTATTGTGGCATCTCCTTTTTTACAAGCTAAAAATATTATTTCATTTTATATCCTTACAGAGATGAGGTAGAATTTTTCAAATTCAGGAATATATAGGGCTTATGACCTGTCATTGGCTACAACTTCAATATCAATATGCATTGATAGCTGGAGATAGATGGAGCTAGTTTCGCGCTGGTGAATGGTTTTCGATTCGCAACATATATACAAAATCTAAAATGTTACCTGGTGTGGATATTCGCTAATAAGCGGAATGGGGAATGTTGTAGTACATAAAGTGGCCACTTAGCCCAGGCAATGACAGGTCATAAGCCCTGTAAACGCTCGAATATCCATACTCTTGAATTTGAAAAAATTCTACCTTATCTCTGTAGGGATATAAAATGAAATATATACCTACTCCCGTCTTGGGATAAATCCAGATTTGTGTACAAGTATTTGAACACACCCAAAATGTTGTCTAAAAATATGACCATGATGAAACATCTGATTATTTTATGTTTCCAAAAAAATTATTGTGTTTCATTGAATTAAATTAATAAGAAATTAAATCCAGAGATTAACGTTTTACAGGCAGAGAGGATAAAACGCCATACCACATCATGCATCGTTTCATCCGCACGCCGATCATAACGGCATTTTACAGTGCAATTTTATGCACTTTTCGCTTTAGATCATGTTGTGGCTTTTTTGGCTTTCCCTGGCTTCAACGCCTCGACACATTCATACACTTCACTTGATATAATACAATACAGTGCCCTATGCACCATTATTAAATGATAAATGACAAATGACCTTCAATTACCTGTGAAATGTGACTCCTTTAACACCTTTGACACTCTTACTGCTACAACCAAGCATACTACAATTCACCATTGCCGTTTTTGATGATAAAAATCAGGAAGTATCCACGTTATTTACTAGCAAAGCGACGAAAGTGACCGTTACGCGTCTGTAAAATAAAGCACTTTTTTTTTCATTTTAAAACCCTTTATTTAGAAAAACCATCAAATTTTTATTAATTTTAAATTAAAATAATGAAAAAAATAGTAACTAAAAAAATTACAGGGAAAAAAGCTTTACTTTGAAAAAAAAGGTTTTTTTATTTAAGCCACAAATTTAAAAAATTCAATTTTTTAAATCTATCAGTTAAAAAATCCCCTTTACCACGAACAATATGCATTGCAACCAGATTAAAAAGCCCCTTTATTCCCAAACTTTTTCATATTTTCAAAATTTTTAACTGATTTTTTCCTGACTCGGTTTGTTATTATACGAAACCTAAAAACTTCCGCCTTTAAAAGGAAAGGAACTCCCTATTTTTGGATCGCGTTTTTTGGTATGGCATAAATTTCCATGCAAGCCTTCCACGGTTTTTTTTTTTCCCTTTGGTTTGTTTTCAAAATGCTTTCCCCTTTTAAGGGTTTGGTATTTGGGTTTCTTTCCCCGGGTACTGAGTATATTTTACTTTTTTTTTTTAGTTTTTTTTTTTTTTATAAAATTGTTTTTCTTTTTTCAAACCACATTTTCCAGATTAAAAATTGTTTAAAACTTTAAAATAATAAAATAATGTAATTTAATTTTAAACAAAAAAAAAGATCTTTTAAAAAGGGAAAAAGCCTAACTTAAAAGGTAATTTTTATAGTTAAAAAATTTGTATGTAATATTTGGCATTCCTTTTTTACAAGCTAAAAAAATTTTTTATTTTATTTCCCTTTAAAAAAAGGTAGAATTTTTTTAAATTTAGGAAAAAAAGGGCTTATGACCCGTATTGGCTACAACTTCAATTCAAAAACAATGTACTGGGTGGAATTTTGCCTGGGAATGGTTTTGATTGCACTTAAACAAAATCTAAAAGTTACCTGGATTTTATCCTAAAAAAAAAATTTGTAGAATAAAATGGATTACCCACTGACAGGGCATAACCCTGTAAAGTTTTAAACCCCCAAAAATTTTTAAAATTTTAAAAAAAAATTTTATTATTTTAGGGAAAAAAATGAAAATTAATAATTTTGGAAAAATCCCGAAGTTTACGTTTTTTAAAAAAAAAAAAAAGGGGGGCCAAAAAATTTTTTGGGGAAAAAAAAAAAAAAAACTTTCCCAAAAAAAACCAACAACATGCATCGTTTCTCCGCACCCGATCATAACGGCATTTACGTCAATTTATGCACTTTTCGCTTTGATCATGTTGTGGTTTTTGTTTCCCCGGGCTTAACGCCTCGACAATTCATACACTTCCTTGATATAAACAATACATTGCCTATGCACCATTTTAAAAAAGAAAATGACAAATGACCTTGAGTAAAGAGCGAGGTTTAAAGGGGCCCCTAAGGTCAAAAACCTTTTAAAAGATTGTAAAACACGAATTGGTATATTTTTCACAAAAAAAATCCCAATTTTACAATGCCAATGCGGCCTTGGCAATCGACGTAATCAACGTCACATCAACAAAAAAACAACTTTAATTTAAAAATTTGATCCCCAAAATTAAAAAAAACCGGAAAAATAATGTAAAATGTTGATAAAAGGAAAGTTTTCATACAAAAAATACCCTGTTAGACAAAATATCCCCAAAATAAATGTAAAAAAAATAATTATTTATCGAAATAAATTTACCGTGAAATGGGACCCTTTTTAAACCCTTTTACCTCTTACTGCTACAACCAACATACTACAATTTCCCCTTTCCGTTTTGTGTAAAATCAGGAAGTATCCCGTTATTTTCTGCAAAGCGACGAAAGTGCCCCTTACGCTCTGTTGTCAAAAAATAAAAATGGCCCACGAGTGAAGTTGTCGCTAACCAAAAATTTTTTTTAACTTCCCTCTATGGAAACGCGAAAGGGCCCCTTTTATAGCCGCGCGTCATTACTTAAGCAAAGAAACCCATAAAATTTTGAAAAAAGGGTTTCCGCCAAAGAAAATTTGTTTTATCATTTGCGTATCAGGGTGCCTATTTTTGAAGGGGAAAATGTGTTTTATTATTCCGTAACCTATATTAGTACCACAAATGTAACATATTCCCTGCGGACAGGGGTGTTCTTCCCTGCCACGCACATGACTTGACAGTTTCCTAATCTATGTGGGTGACAGGAAACTTTAATTACAAAAAGTTGCCAACGCACTCATTGAACATCGAATTAACCATTTATCAATTATTCGACGCTACTTTCTGACTTATGATTATTAGTGATCGTTAAAACTTTTTATATTTATTTATTTCATTGTTGATATCTCAACTAAGAAAATAATTATTTGTCCACGTGTGGTACAAATAATAAAATAAATCGCGAATAGACAAAGAAGTTATAATCCAAGTGTGCCCTGCATTTGATTTATATTTCACCTTAGTTCTGCCTCGACCGAGTTTAAATATTTATGAAAAGTAATGACACGAAGATTCCCCACATCAATACACTTACACGGGTCGTCATATCAGAGCCTTTGTCGAAATGCCGGCAAGCATATCCGACCAAACAATACGCAAAATAGGTAATGGCTATATTTAGGGTTACAGTAACTAGTATACAATTACTAAACCGTTCTTTACGAGGAAGCGTTTATGAATTTTACCATGCATCTAAAATACTTTTTTTTTTCTTGTGGAAGGGGCTTGGCTATGGGATTTAAGAAGGAAAACATTTTCCTTGAATAATAATTATTTTAGGCTATTTTAACAAATATTAATATTTACAATTTACTTGTGGTAAGTTACGCCATCTATTGTGTTAATTTTATCCGTACTATTTTTACCCGGTGTCACTTATCAGGTAGGCATTTCGTGAAATGTTTTCTGAAAAACGTTCCGGCTCAGCCGGCGGTTATAAGAAATATTGAATACGAGTCTGGCGGAGTTTGAGGTGTTGGCGGATGTTGAAGTGTCATTCATTTTTGGGGTTCAGTTCAAATATAATTGTATTAATAAATCAATGTGTGCCTGGATTATTAGGGAACAGGGCATAGGTTGTAAAAGTCGTGGTTACAATACAAGTTACTTACAGAGACAAAGTGGACATGTGAAATAGTGCTTCGTAATAATCACATTACAAGATTCCTTTTAATGAAAATTTATTAATAAAAGAAAAGAATATTTTCTTTTAAAAAAGACGATCAAACTCACGCCACGTGCTAATAGGGTTGTTCCTTGCAGAATACCTTGAAAACGTTAAAATATTAAAAAAAATTTTTACCAATTCCAACATATAAAACACAAGACAAAAATGTTGTTTTAATTTATAAATTTTTTGTTTTAAAAACCGAAATTACGAGTGATTTAACGCCCTTATTGGGATGACGCTACCCGTCCTTAAAAAGGGGGGGAAATTATTAAAGAAGTGAGCCCATATTGATTTTACGCACAAACCCCAGCGCGCCAAAAAGGAGGATTTTTGGGGCGATTGAAAAACGCTATTTCAAACCGGCGCGGCCCGTAAAATTTTTTTAAAAAAAAAATTATTTTTTTTCAAACCGAAAAAAATAAAAAAATTTTCTTTAAAAAATTTTTTTTTCCAAAATTTAATTTTTTAATTTAAAAAATAAAAATCGGAAAAAAGAAC